>MKYO02016332.1:0-15317 GCA_002013955.2 Citrus medica
CTCGAGTACCGTATGCATCAGCAGTGGGAAGTTTGATGTTCGCTATGATATGTACAAGACCAGACATTGCACAAGCAATGGGAGCAGTTAGTCGATACATGGCAAATCCTGGTGGAGAGCATTGGATAGCTGTGAAGAGGATTCTGAGATACATCAGAGGAACCTCAGATGTTTTATTATGTTATGGAGGATCAGAGTTTACTGTCAGGGGTTATATGGATTCAGATTTTGCAAGAGATCTTGATAAAAGAAAATCCACTACTGGTTATGTATTTACACTTGCGGGAGTAGTTGTAAATTGGGTTTCAAAACTGCAGACCGTTATGGCTTTATCTACAACAGAAGCAGAATACATGGCAGCTACACAAACTTGCAAGGAAGCTATTTGGATACAAAGGTTATTGGAGGAGCTCGGGCACAAACAACAGAAAATTCTTGTGTTTTGTGACAGTCAGAGTGCCTTGCACATTGCAAGGAATCCAACTTTTTATTCCAGGACAAAGCACATAGGGGTTCAGTATCACTTCGTTCAAGAAATAGTGAAAAACGGAAGTGTGGATTTGCAGAAAATCCATACCAAGGAGAACCTAGCAGATGTTTTGACCAAGCCGATAAATGCTGACAAGTTTATCTGAAGTAGATCTTCTTGTGGCCTAGCAGAAACATAGGCAACATGATTACGGTGAAGCAGAACGGATGGTGTGGAGATTGATTGATTCTCAATCTAATCTCCAAGTGGGAGAATGTTAAAATTGGCTGCGTCTAGAAGCTGCATCTAAAAGCTTTGAATAAACAAGATTGGTGGCACACGGCTTTGAAGATTGAAAATGCCGAAATTTTTGAAGAAAGAAGACTTTGGCAGCTGCAAATGTTTGAAGAATAATAAAGAAACTTTGAAATTCAAAGGTGGTTGAGAGAAAAGAATAATAAAATAAAAATAAAATATTTAAATAAATAGAAAAGGAAGAGGGAATGAAGCCTATATATAGAGGCTTCACTCGGCTCTTCAATTAATCCATTTCTTCAATTCTTCTCTAATACTGTGAGAGAGAAAACCAGAGAGTTTTGTAAAGTTTAAAATTATAAAGCTCTTGTGAGTTTAGTGAGTGAGAGATTGGGTGTATTGAGGTTCTGGGAAGTGAGCCAAAATATTATAATACTTGTAATCCTCATATCACTAGTGAAATATTTTCTTTATGTTTTCGCATGTGGACGTAGGCTAAAAGCCGAACCACGTAAATTCTGGTGTCCATTTTTGTGCTTGTTCTTTATTTTCTTACAATTTCATTTTAGCTATGTATCTGCTTCACCCACAAATTTCCTAAAATTTCCTAACACCATCATCATTAGATCATATAAGATTATATGCATTAACTAACATATTAAGATTATTTAAACAAACAAATCTACAACTTACATCCCATCTGGAAGGATTGAATTCTTTTGGATTTGGATAAATTTCATGATCCAAATGAACACTTCTGAATCAAACCAGAATTTTCCAACTCTTTGTACTCGTGACACGCAGAATGAACCACAACAATTTTTTCACATATCTTTCAGCAAATATATAACCCAATAAAAAAAAATTCAGATTTAGCACAATCTGTTCCAAAGCAAAGCAATATACACAGAATGGGAACAAATTTTTTTCTCAATTACATTAGTATAAGTCCCATACAGGGGAAAAAATGCTTTTTAAAATGAATTACAACTTAATAATGAACAAATGTAAATAATACTAATAACAACAATAACGACGACAATAATAATCAACTAAAAAGTAAGTAAGAATCATAAATGAGTAATTTATAAACCAAACAACAAAAAATTTTCTTGATTAAATTAATAGAAGGTCAGCTAACAGGAAATAAAGAGAACCAACAATAATTGGATGAATCAAAACCCTAGAGCAGGAAATTACAATTGAACGTAATATCTGAGACAAGAAATTAATTTAATCAAATAAATACTAAAATAAACAGATAATAAGAAGAATAAGAAGAGGAGGAATAGGCGTTACGCAATGATGAGATCAGGTGCTTGCGGGCTGATGAAATTGCCAACACAAGAGTGAGTGACGTTTGTCGTCTTGTGAGTATACTCACCGTTGTTTCTCTTTCACTCAATGCATATCTCCTCCGGGACGTCCCTAACCAACCAGATCCAGCTATACAACCTAATCAAGCCTGCTGCGTCAAACCTTCATTGAATAGGAATTCAAATTCGATGGTATCTAACTGCCTAAACCTAACGCGAATACGTGAACAAAGATGTTTCTCTATTGCTATAGCTGCTAGGATACTAAAATTGTCTGCTTCAGCTAAACAGGGGCTTGCTAAAGGTATTCATGCATGAATCCCCTTATCAATCCCCTTACCGGTGTCATTGATTTTGGCTGGAATTTAGTGGTGGAGGACTGAATTTTGAGGAGGATTGTGTGGAAGAGATGGAACTGTTGTGGTAATTTGATGGTTAAAACAACGTTGTTACATTTGTCACGACAGGCTGTGGAAGGGAGCCTTTTGCGTTGACTATTTTTGGTGATCGGCTTCAACCACTTGAACCAGTTTTAATTTATCACTGTTATGTTCACTTGGCATGAGTTTGTATGTTACGATAAATGTAACTCAGAGGGATCCATTAAGGCTGTTATTCTTTATTTTGTATATTTTTTGTTTTGATTTATTTTCAATCATTTGTACTGCCTCCTCCTCCCTTAATGGATCGGCTTCAACCACTTGAACCAGTTTTAATTTATCACTGTTATGTTCACTTGGCATGAGTTTGTATGTTACGATAAATGTAACTCAGAGGGATCCATTAAGGCTGTTATTCTTTATTTTGTATATTTTTTGTTTTGATTTATTTTCAATCATTTGTACTGCCTCCTCCTCCCTTAATGGATCGGCTTCAACCACTTGAACCAGTTTTAATTTATCACTGTTATGTTCACTTGGCATGAGTTTGTATGTTACGATAAATGTAACTCAGAGGGATCCATTAAGGCTGTTATTCTTTATTTTGTATATTTTTTGTTTTGATTTATTTTCAATCATTTGTACTGCCTCCTCCTCCCTTAATGGATCGGCTTCAACCACTTGAACCAGTTTTAATTTATCACTGTTATGTTCACTTGGCATGAGTTTGTATGTTACGATAAATGTAACTCAGAGGGATCCATTAAGGCTGTTATTCTTTATTTTGTATATTTTTTGTTTTGATTTATTTTCAATCATTTGTACTGCCTCCTCCTCCCTTAATGGATCGGCTTCAACCACTTGAACCAGTTTTAATTTATCACTGTTATGTTCACTTGGCATGAGTTTGTATGTTACGATAAATGTAACTCAGAGGGATCCATTAAGGCTGTTATTCTTTATTTTGTATATTTTTTGTTTTGATTTATTTTCAATCATTTGTACTGCCTCCTCCTCCCTTAATGGATCGGCTTCAACCACTTGAACCAGTTTTAATTTATCACTGTTATGTTCACTTGGCATGAGTTTGTATGTTACGATAAATGTAACTCAGAGGGATCCATTAAGGCTGTTATTCTTTATTTTGTATATTTTTTGTTTTGATTTATTTTCAATCATTTGTACTGCCTCCTCCTCCCTTAATGGATCGGCTTCAACCACTTGAACCAGTTTTAATTTATCACTGTTATGTTCACTTGGCATGAGTTTGTATGTTACGATAAATGTAACTCAGAGGGATCCATTAAGGCTGTTATTCTTTATTTTGTATATTTTTTGTTTTGATTTATTTTCAATCATTTGTACTGCCTCCTCCTCCCTTAATGGATCGGCTTCAACCACTTGAACCAGTTTTAATTTATCACTGTTATGTTCACTTGGCATGAGTTTGTATGTTACGATAAATGTAACTCAGAGGGATCCATTAAGGCTGTTATTCTTTATTTTGTATATTTTTTGTTTTGATTTATTTTCAATCATTTGTACTGCCTCCTCCTCCCTTAATGGATCGGCTTCAACCACTTGAACCAGTTTTAATTTATCACTGTTATGTTCACTTGGCATGAGTTTGTATGTTACGATAAATGTAACTCAGAGGGATCCATTAAGGCTGTTATTCTTTATTTTGTATATTTTTTGTTTTGATTTATTTTCAATCATTTGTACTGCCTCCTCCTCCCTTAATGGATCGGCTTCAACCACTTGAACCAGTTTTAATTTATCACTGTTATGTTCACTTGGCATGAGTTTGTATGTTACGATAAATGTAACTCAGAGGGATCCATTAAGGCTGTTATTCTTTATTTTGTATATTTTTTGTTTTGATTTATTTTCAATCATTTGTACTGCCTCCTCCTCCCTTAATGGATCGGCTTCAACCACTTGAACCAGTTTTAATTTATCACTGTTATGTTCACTTGGCATGAGTTTGTATGTTACGATAAATGTAACTCAGAGGGATCCATTAAGGCTGTTATTCTTTATTTTGTATATTTTTTGTTTTGATTTATTTTCAATCATTTGTACTGCCTCCTCCTCCCTTAATGGATCGGCTTCAACCACTTGAACCAGTTTTAATTTATCACTGTTATGTTCACTTGGCATGAGTTTGTATGTTACGATAAATGTAACTCAGAGGGATCCATTAAGGCTGTTATTCTTTATTTTGTATATTTTTTGTTTTGATTTATTTTCAATCATTTGTACTGCCTCCTCCTCCCTTAATGGATCGGCTTCAACCACTTGAACCAGTTTTAATTTATCACTGTTATGTTCACTTGGCATGAGTTTGTATGTTACGATAAATGTAACTCAGAGGGATCCATTAAGGCTGTTATTCTTTATTTTGTATATTTTTTGTTTTGATTTATTTTCAATCATTTGTACTGCCTCCTCCTCCCTTAATGGATCGGCTTCAACCACTTGAACCAGTTTTAATTTATCACTGTTATGTTCACTTGGCATGAGTTTGTATGTTACGATAAATGTAACTCAGAGGGATCCATTAAGGCTGTTATTCTTTATTTTGTATATTTTTTGTTTTGATTTATTTTCAATCATTTGTACTGCCTCCTCCTCCCTTAATGGATCGGCTTCAACCACTTGAACCAGTTTTAATTTATCACTGTTATGTTCACTTGGCATGAGTTTGTATGTTACGATAAATGTAACTCAGAGGGATCCATTAAGGCTGTTATTCTTTATTTTGTATATTTTTTGTTTTGATTTATTTTCAATCATTTGTACTGCCTCCTCCTCCCTTAATGGATCGGCTTCAACCACTTGAACCAGTTTTAATTTATCACTGTTATGTTCACTTGGCATGAGTTTGTATGTTACGATAAATGTAACTCAGAGGGATCCATTAAGGCTGTTATTCTTTATTTTGTATATTTTTTGTTTTGATTTATTTTCAATCATTTGTACTGCCTCCTCCTCCCTTAATGGATCGGCTTCAACCACTTGAACCAGTTTTAATTTATCACTGTTATGTTCACTTGGCATGAGTTTGTATGTTACGATAAATGTAACTCAGAGGGATCCATTAAGGCTGTTATTCTTTATTTTGTATATTTTTTGTTTTGATTTATTTTCAATCATTTGTACTGCCTCCTCCTCCCTTAATGGATCGGCTTCAACCACTTGAACCAGTTTTAATTTATCACTGTTATGTTCACTTGGCATGAGTTTGTATGTTACGATAAATGTAACTCAGAGGGATCCATTAAGGCTGTTATTCTTTATTTTGTATATTTTTTGTTTTGATTTATTTTCAATCATTTGTACTGCCTCCTCCTCCCTTAATGGATCGGCTTCAACCACTTGAACCAGTTTTAATTTATCACTGTTATGTTCACTTGGCATGAGTTTGTATGTTACGATAAATGTAACTCAGAGGGATCCATTAAGGCTGTTATTCTTTATTTTGTATATTTTTTGTTTTGATTTATTTTCAATCATTTGTACTGCCTCCTCCTCCCTTAATGGATCGGCTTCAACCACTTGAACCAGTTTTAATTTATCACTGTTATGTTCACTTGGCATGAGTTTGTATGTTACGATAAATGTAACTCAGAGGGATCCATTAAGGCTGTTATTCTTTATTTTGTATATTTTTTGTTTTGATTTATTTTCAATCATTTGTACTGCCTCCTCCTCCCTTAATGGATCGGCTTCAACCACTTGAACCAGTTTTAATTTATCACTGTTATGTTCACTTGGCATGAGTTTGTATGTTACGATAAATGTAACTCAGAGGGATCCATTAAGGCTGTTATTCTTTATTTTGTATATTTTTTGTTTTGATTTATTTTCAATCATTTGTACTGCCTCCTCCTCCCTTAATGGATCGGCTTCAACCACTTGAACCAGTTTTAATTTATCACTGTTATGTTCACTTGGCATGAGTTTGTATGTTACGATAAATGTAACTCAGAGGGATCCATTAAGGCTGTTATTCTTTATTTTGTATATTTTTTGTTTTGATTTATTTTCAATCATTTGTACTGCCTCCTCCTCCCTTAATGGATCGGCTTCAACCACTTGAACCAGTTTTAATTTATCACTGTTATGTTCACTTGGCATGAGTTTGTATGTTACGATAAATGTAACTCAGAGGGATCCATTAAGGCTGTTATTCTTTATTTTGTATATTTTTTGTTTTGATTTATTTTCAATCATTTGTACTGCCTCCTCCTCCCTTAATGGATCGGCTTCAACCACTTGAACCAGTTTTAATTTATCACTGTTATGTTCACTTGGCATGAGTTTGTATGTTACGATAAATGTAACTCAGAGGGATCCATTAAGGCTGTTATTCTTTATTTTGTATATTTTTTGTTTTGATTTATTTTCAATCATTTGTACTGCCTCCTCCTCCCTTAATGGATCGGCTTCAACCACTTGAACCAGTTTTAATTTATCACTGTTATGTTCACTTGGCATGAGTTTGTATGTTACGATAAATGTAACTCAGAGGGATCCATTAAGGCTGTTATTCTTTATTTTGTATATTTTTTGTTTTGATTTATTTTCAATCATTTGTACTGCCTCCTCCTCCCTTAATGGATCGGCTTCAACCACTTGAACCAGTTTTAATTTATCACTGTTATGTTCACTTGGCATGAGTTTGTATGTTACGATAAATGTAACTCAGAGGGATCCATTAAGGCTGTTATTCTTTATTTTGTATATTTTTTGTTTTGATTTATTTTCAATCATTTGTACTGCCTCCTCCTCCCTTAATGGATCGGCTTCAACCACTTGAACCAGTTTTAATTTATCACTGTTATGTTCACTTGGCATGAGTTTGTATGTTACGATAAATGTAACTCAGAGGGATCCATTAAGGCTGTTATTCTTTATTTTGTATATTTTTTGTTTTGATTTATTTTCAATCATTTGTACTGCCTCCTCCTCCCTTAATGGATCGGCTTCAACCACTTGAACCAGTTTTAATTTATCACTGTTATGTTCACTTGGCATGAGTTTGTATGTTACGATAAATGTAACTCAGAGGGATCCATTAAGGCTGTTATTCTTTATTTTGTATATTTTTTGTTTTGATTTATTTTCAATCATTTGTACTGCCTCCTCCTCCCTTAATGGATCGGCTTCAACCACTTGAACCAGTTTTAATTTATCACTGTTATGTTCACTTGGCATGAGTTTGTATGTTACGATAAATGTAACTCAGAGGGATCCATTAAGGCTGTTATTCTTTATTTTGTATATTTTTTGTTTTGATTTATTTTCAATCATTTGTACTGCCTCCTCCTCCCTTAATGGATCGGCTTCAACCACTTGAACCAGTTTTAATTTATCACTGTTATGTTCACTTGGCATGAGTTTGTATGTTACGATAAATGTAACTCAGAGGGATCCATTAAGGCTGTTATTCTTTATTTTGTATATTTTTTGTTTTGATTTATTTTCAATCATTTGTACTGCCTCCTCCTCCCTTAATGGATCGGCTTCAACCACTTGAACCAGTTTTAATTTATCACTGTTATGTTCACTTGGCATGAGTTTGTATGTTACGATAAATGTAACTCAGAGGGATCCATTAAGGCTGTTATTCTTTATTTTGTATATTTTTTGTTTTGATTTATTTTCAATCATTTGTACTGCCTCCTCCTCCCTTAATGGATCGGCTTCAACCACTTGAACCAGTTTTAATTTATCACTGTTATGTTCACTTGGCATGAGTTTGTATGTTACGATAAATGTAACTCAGAGGGATCCATTAAGGCTGTTATTCTTTATTTTGTATATTTTTTGTTTTGATTTATTTTCAATCATTTGTACTGCCTCCTCCTCCCTTAATGGATCGGCTTCAACCACTTGAACCAGTTTTAATTTATCACTGTTATGTTCACTTGGCATGAGTTTGTATGTTACGATAAATGTAACTCAGAGGGATCCATTAAGGCTGTTATTCTTTATTTTGTATATTTTTTGTTTTGATTTATTTTCAATCATTTGTACTGCCTCCTCCTCCCTTAATGGATCGGCTTCAACCACTTGAACCAGTTTTAATTTATCACTGTTATGTTCACTTGGCATGAGTTTGTATGTTACGATAAATGTAACTCAGAGGGATCCATTAAGGCTGTTATTCTTTATTTTGTATATTTTTTGTTTTGATTTATTTTCAATCATTTGTACTGCCTCCTCCTCCCTTAATGGATCGGCTTCAACCACTTGAACCAGTTTTAATTTATCACTGTTATGTTCACTTGGCATGAGTTTGTATGTTACGATAAATGTAACTCAGAGGGATCCATTAAGGCTGTTATTCTTTATTTTGTATATTTTTTGTTTTGATTTATTTTCAATCATTTGTACTGCCTCCTCCTCCCTTAATGGATCGGCTTCAACCACTTGAACCAGTTTTAATTTATCACTGTTATGTTCACTTGGCATGAGTTTGTATGTTACGATAAATGTAACTCAGAGGGATCCATTAAGGCTGTTATTCTTTATTTTGTATATTTTTTGTTTTGATTTATTTTCAATCATTTGTACTGCCTCCTCCTCCCTTAATGGATCGGCTTCAACCACTTGAACCAGTTTTAATTTATCACTGTTATGTTCACTTGGCATGAGTTTGTATGTTACGATAAATGTAACTCAGAGGGATCCATTAAGGCTGTTATTCTTTATTTTGTATATTTTTTGTTTTGATTTATTTTCAATCATTTGTACTGCCTCCTCCTCCCTTAATGGATCGGCTTCAACCACTTGAACCAGTTTTAATTTATCACTGTTATGTTCACTTGGCATGAGTTTGTATGTTACGATAAATGTAACTCAGAGGGATCCATTAAGGCTGTTATTCTTTATTTTGTATATTTTTTGTTTTGATTTATTTTCAATCATTTGTACTGCCTCCTCCTCCCTTAATGGATCGGCTTCAACCACTTGAACCAGTTTTAATTTATCACTGTTATGTTCACTTGGCATGAGTTTGTATGTTACGATAAATGTAACTCAGAGGGATCCATTAAGGCTGTTATTCTTTATTTTGTATATTTTTTGTTTTGATTTATTTTCAATCATTTGTACTGCCTCCTCCTCCCTTAATGGATCGGCTTCAACCACTTGAACCAGTTTTAATTTATCACTGTTATGTTCACTTGGCATGAGTTTGTATGTTACGATAAATGTAACTCAGAGGGATCCATTAAGGCTGTTATTCTTTATTTTGTATATTTTTTGTTTTGATTTATTTTCAATCATTTGTACTGCCTCCTCCTCCCTTAATGGATCGGCTTCAACCACTTGAACCAGTTTTAATTTATCACTGTTATGTTCACTTGGCATGAGTTTGTATGTTACGATAAATGTAACTCAGAGGGATCCATTAAGGCTGTTATTCTTTATTTTGTATATTTTTTGTTTTGATTTATTTTCAATCATTTGTACTGCCTCCTCCTCCCTTAATGGATCGGCTTCAACCACTTGAACCAGTTTTAATTTATCACTGTTATGTTCACTTGGCATGAGTTTGTATGTTACGATAAATGTAACTCAGAGGGATCCATTAAGGCTGTTATTCTTTATTTTGTATATTTTTTGTTTTGATTTATTTTCAATCATTTGTACTGCCTCCTCCTCCCTTAATGGATCGGCTTCAACCACTTGAACCAGTTTTAATTTATCACTGTTATGTTCACTTGGCATGAGTTTGTATGTTACGATAAATGTAACTCAGAGGGATCCATTAAGGCTGTTATTCTTTATTTTGTATATTTTTTGTTTTGATTTATTTTCAATCATTTGTACTGCCTCCTCCTCCCTTAATGGATCGGCTTCAACCACTTGAACCAGTTTTAATTTATCACTGTTATGTTCACTTGGCATGAGTTTGTATGTTACGATAAATGTAACTCAGAGGGATCCATTAAGGCTGTTATTCTTTATTTTGTATATTTTTTGTTTTGATTTATTTTCAATCATTTGTACTGCCTCCTCCTCCCTTAATGGATCGGCTTCAACCACTTGAACCAGTTTTAATTTATCACTGTTATGTTCACTTGGCATGAGTTTGTATGTTACGATAAATGTAACTCAGAGGGATCCATTAAGGCTGTTATTCTTTATTTTGTATATTTTTTGTTTTGATTTATTTTCAATCATTTGTACTGCCTCCTCCTCCCTTAATGGATCGGCTTCAACCACTTGAACCAGTTTTAATTTATCACTGTTATGTTCACTTGGCATGAGTTTGTATGTTACGATAAATGTAACTCAGAGGGATCCATTAAGGCTGTTATTCTTTATTTTGTATATTTTTTGTTTTGATTTATTTTCAATCATTTGTACTGCCTCCTCCTCCCTTAATGGATCGGCTTCAACCACTTGAACCAGTTTTAATTTATCACTGTTATGTTCACTTGGCATGAGTTTGTATGTTACGATAAATGTAACTCAGAGGGATCCATTAAGGCTGTTATTCTTTATTTTGTATATTTTTTGTTTTGATTTATTTTCAATCATTTGTACTGCCTCCTCCTCCCTTAATGGATCGGCTTCAACCACTTGAACCAGTTTTAATTTATCACTGTTATGTTCACTTGGCATGAGTTTGTATGTTACGATAAATGTAACTCAGAGGGATCCATTAAGGCTGTTATTCTTTATTTTGTATATTTTTTGTTTTGATTTATTTTCAATCATTTGTACTGCCTCCTCCTCCCTTAATGGATCGGCTTCAACCACTTGAACCAGTTTTAATTTATCACTGTTATGTTCACTTGGCATGAGTTTGTATGTTACGATAAATGTAACTCAGAGGGATCCATTAAGGCTGTTATTCTTTATTTTGTATATTTTTTGTTTTGATTTATTTTCAATCATTTGTACTGCCTCCTCCTCCCTTAATGGATCGGCTTCAACCACTTGAACCAGTTTTAATTTATCACTGTTATGTTCACTTGGCATGAGTTTGTATGTTACGATAAATGTAACTCAGAGGGATCCATTAAGGCTGTTATTCTTTATTTTGTATATTTTTTGTTTTGATTTATTTTCAATCATTTGTACTGCCTCCTCCTCCCTTAATGGATCGGCTTCAACCACTTGAACCAGTTTTAATTTATCACTGTTATGTTCACTTGGCATGAGTTTGTATGTTACGATAAATGTAACTCAGAGGGATCCATTAAGGCTGTTATTCTTTATTTTGTATATTTTTTGTTTTGATTTATTTTCAATCATTTGTACTGCCTCCTCCTCCCTTAATGGATCGGCTTCAACCACTTGAACCAGTTTTAATTTATCACTGTTATGTTCACTTGGCATGAGTTTGTATGTTACGATAAATGTAACTCAGAGGGATCCATTAAGGCTGTTATTCTTTATTTTGTATATTTTTTGTTTTGATTTATTTTCAATCATTTGTACTGCCTCCTCCTCCCTTAATGGATCGGCTTCAACCACTTGAACCAGTTTTAATTTATCACTGTTATGTTCACTTGGCATGAGTTTGTATGTTACGATAAATGTAACTCAGAGGGATCCATTAAGGCTGTTATTCTTTATTTTGTATATTTTTTGTTTTGATTTATTTTCAATCATTTGTACTGCCTCCTCCTCCCTTAATGGATCGGCTTCAACCACTTGAACCAGTTTTAATTTATCACTGTTATGTTCACTTGGCATGAGTTTGTATGTTACGATAAATGTAACTCAGAGGGATCCATTAAGGCTGTTATTCTTTATTTTGTATATTTTTTGTTTTGATTTATTTTCAATCATTTGTACTGCCTCCTCCTCCCTTAATGGATCGGCTTCAACCACTTGAACCAGTTTTAATTTATCACTGTTATGTTCACTTGGCATGAGTTTGTATGTTACGATAAATGTAACTCAGAGGGATCCATTAAGGCTGTTATTCTTTATTTTGTATATTTTTTGTTTTGATTTATTTTCAATCATTTGTACTGCCTCCTCCTCCCTTAATGGATCGGCTTCAACCACTTGAACCAGTTTTAATTTATCACTGTTATGTTCACTTGGCATGAGTTTGTATGTTACGATAAATGTAACTCAGAGGGATCCATTAAGGCTGTTATTCTTTATTTTGTATATTTTTTGTTTTGATTTATTTTCAATCATTTGTACTGCCTCCTCCTCCCTTAATGGATCGGCTTCAACCACTTGAACCAGTTTTAATTTATCACTGTTATGTTCACTTGGCATGAGTTTGTATGTTACGATAAATGTAACTCAGAGGGATCCATTAAGGCTGTTATTCTTTATTTTGTATATTTTTTGTTTTGATTTATTTTCAATCATTTGTACTGCCTCCTCCTCCCTTAATGGATCGGCTTCAACCACTTGAACCAGTTTTAATTTATCACTGTTATGTTCACTTGGCATGAGTTTGTATGTTACGATAAATGTAACTCAGAGGGATCCATTAAGGCTGTTATTCTTTATTTTGTATATTTTTTGTTTTGATTTATTTTCAATCATTTGTACTGCCTCCTCCTCCCTTAATGGATCGGCTTCAACCACTTGAACCAGTTTTAATTTATCACTGTTATGTTCACTTGGCATGAGTTTGTATGTTACGATAAATGTAACTCAGAGGGATCCATTAAGGCTGTTATTCTTTATTTTGTATATTTTTTGTTTTGATTTATTTTCAATCATTTGTACTGCCTCCTCCTCCCTTAATGGATCGGCTTCAACCACTTGAACCAGTTTTAATTTATCACTGTTATGTTCACTTGGCATGAGTTTGTATGTTACGATAAATGTAACTCAGAGGGATCCATTAAGGCTGTTATTCTTTATTTTGTATATTTTTTGTTTTGATTTATTTTCAATCATTTGTACTGCCTCCTCCTCCCTTAATGGATCGGCTTCAACCACTTGAACCAGTTTTAATTTATCACTGTTATGTTCACTTGGCATGAGTTTGTATGTTACGATAAATGTAACTCAGAGGGATCCATTAAGGCTGTTATTCTTTATTTTGTATATTTTTTGTTTTGATTTATTTTCAATCATTTGTACTGCCTCCTCCTCCCTTAATGGATCGGCTTCAACCACTTGAACCAGTTTTAATTTATCACTGTTATGTTCACTTGGCATGAGTTTGTATGTTACGATAAATGTAACTCAGAGGGATCCATTAAGGCTGTTATTCTTTATTTTGTATATTTTTTGTTTTGATTTATTTTCAATCATTTGTACTGCCTCCTCCTCCCTTAATGGATCGGCTTCAACCACTTGAACCAGTTTTAATTTATCACTGTTATGTTCACTTGGCATGAGTTTGTATGTTACGATAAATGTAACTCAGAGGGATCCATTAAGGCTGTTATTCTTTATTTTGTATATTTTTTGTTTTGATTTATTTTCAATCATTTGTACTGCCTCCTCCTCCCTTAATGGATCGGCTTCAACCACTTGAACCAGTTTTAATTTATCACTGTTATGTTCACTTGGCATGAGTTTGTATGTTACGATAAATGTAACTCAGAGGGATCCATTAAGGCTGTTATTCTTTATTTTGTATATTTTTTGTTTTGATTTATTTTCAATCATTTGTACTGCCTCCTCCTCCCTTAATGGATCGGCTTCAACCACTTGAACCAGTTTTAATTTATCACTGTTATGTTCACTTGGCATGAGTTTGTATGTTACGATAAATGTAACTCAGAGGGATCCATTAAGGCTGTTATTCTTTATTTTGTATATTTTTTGTTTTGATTTATTTTCAATCATTTGTACTGCCTCCTCCTCCCTTAATGGATCGGCTTCAACCACTTGAACCAGTTTTAATTTATCACTGTTATGTTCACTTGGCATGAGTTTGTATGTTACGATAAATGTAACTCAGAGGGATCCATTAAGGCTGTTATTCTTTATTTTGTATATTTTTTGTTTTGATTTATTTTCAATCATTTGTACTGCCTCCTCCTCCCTTAATGGATCGGCTTCAACCACTTGAACCAGTTTTAATTTATCACTGTTATGTTCACTTGGCATGAGTTTGTATGTTACGATAAATGTAACTCAGAGGGATCCATTAAGGCTGTTATTCTTTATTTTGTATATTTTTTGTTTTGATTTATTTTCAATCATTTGTACTGCCTCCTCCTCCCTTAATGGATCGGCTTCAACCACTTGAACCAGTTTTAATTTATCACTGTTATGTTCACTTGGCATGAGTTTGTATGTTACGATAAATGTAACTCAGAGGGATCCATTAAGGCTGTTATTCTTTATTTTGTANATTATCATAATGTAAATAAAATCTAACCATTAGACAGTAAAATGCCTATGAATTGTTATAGTCACAATCATGTATTAAATGCCTTTCTTGTTAACATTTGTAACTCGATCTACTTTTATATTGCATTTTCTACCAAAAAAAAATGCTCAAAATAAAAAAATGAAGGGTTGTCATTGACCTTGTCAAAACTATGGTAACATAGAAATAATGTCAATGTATGTAAGGTTGACTTACAACAATTGTTGAATCAAATTATTTGCGGACCATTCAATCTTCTATTTTTTTACTCAAAATATCTGCATATATAGAAACATGCATGGTCCTTGAGCCACCCTAGCATTAATGTTGTGACGATAAGTTTTGCCACGCTAGCCTAATGATTCTAGTAACTCCAATTATTCCAAGGATTACATTTCTTTAATGACATAAAATTCTTATTCTTGAAAGTCCAAAAAGCATGTTTATGTTACCATAAACAGATAAATTTGATAATGACCTGCATTACTATTGCTTCTTTTTCAGTAATAATCAATGAACCCCAAAAAACTTAATTCATCCTAAGAGAAGTCTAAGACAATGTTACCCTA
>MKYO02016343.1:0-85255 GCA_002013955.2 Citrus medica
CTTAACTTGAATCCCTCCAACTAAACTGGCATGATCTCCCTTCAGTTCAAATGGCCAAGTCATATCATCAACAAGTAGTGCTTCCAGAGTTTGAACCTTACTGCTGTGAGAAATGTGTTTCTTCTAGTGGCTTAAAACCTAATTGCTGTAACATGCTACAAAACAAACTTCTTCCCCTTCAAAATCCTGAAGAGGTCGAGAGCATTCTGTTCATCACTTCTTTTCTTCCATGCATCATTCAGCAAACCTATCTTCTCCCCGATAACTTCTTGAATGTTTTCGAGTTGCAGGTCTTTTGACACAATGACCCATATCACTAAATCAAAATTTGTTGGACTGCCATGTAATTTGTTGTTGATATGGGTCATTAGTGTCGTTTTACGGACACCGCCCATGCTGTATAGGCCAACAATACCCGCTGTAAGTTGTATGTCAAAATTAAAAATGAAAAAAAAAAGAAGATTAGACATGTTACATTCCTGAGTCCTGACCGCTTTAATTGCCGTCAATAAATTAGCGTATCACTGTTCTTATTCTTATTCTTTTCTTTTTGAAAAAAAGAAATTAATAAAAGAGTCTTGGCTGTTTTCGCCTTTGCGCAATATGATTTGAAAAGATTTAGGCATCCCATTCCTGAATCCTGATGTCTTTAATTGCCTTTTATAAAATAGCATATCGCTTTTGTGCAACATGCTCTTGCTTTTTCTTGAAACGCTACATTCATGTCCCTTGGGGCTTATCGGCTTATAGTTTTACCAATGGGGTTCATTTCTTTTATCTAAGTAACTTTAACTTTAATTATAGAGTAGATATAAATATAATTGACTTTAAATAAAAAATTTTATTTGATCAAATTTGAGTATCCCCGAAGTAGAAGCTTATGTTGGGTGGGGGAATTTGTAATTGCAGTGCTAGTACAAGCGAAATAATTGGAAAGCTTAACTTGAATCGCTCCAACTATACTGGCATGATCTCCCTTCAGTTCAACTAGCCAAGTAATATCGTCAACAAGGAGGCGTCCGGAGCTCGATCCTTACATGGTAACAACTGCATTACCGAATAACGAACTGTTACTGCTGTGAGACATTTGTTTCTTCTAGTGGCTTAAAATCTAATTGTTGTAACAGCTACAATTACATAAATCAAAGCCATCGGAAAAATTAAGTGATTCAATTGGATCAACTGATAACAAGCCTACACGATTTTCTAGAGGCATGCTTGGTTGGTAGACCATAAACGTATGAATCTCAGATGGACACACGTACATACATGACAATCAAACAACTGAACAAGGGCTCAGCATGAAAAACAATAATCCAGTCTAGAACTTGTTCTAACATCGTCTTTGCAAGTTCTTGTTCCATGATTGAATATGCATTTTCACAAATAAACAAGCAATAAAATGTTGTGCAAGAGTAAGAGTTGTTAATCAAATCGAAATGCAGAAACACATAAGCCGTAAAAGCAGTCACTCCAAATATTAAAACCTTTTATCCAATTCCTAACTTGTAGAAGAAAATAATGACGAAGGAATTCATTTCAATAGCAGTATTGTTCTTGCATTTATACAAGTATAACATTATTCTAGAGAAATGGAAAAAAATGACAAAAAAAATAAAAATAAAAACTAGGACAAGGTATTGACGGATTTATTGGGCGGGAAAAAAAATGTTTGATTAACTTACATCTGGGGCATGTCCGTGAAAGTATTCTCCCTAAATACTCAAATGGTGAGTCAACTTATTACAGCTCCTATGAAGCATATATAACCACATTGTATCAGTAATGTGTGCATGGCACCAGATATTTCCAAGCTTTTCTCTCCACATCTTAGCAAAATCAACCGACTAAGACTAAAGGAATGACGTCAGAAAAACTAAAGCTCAGTCCCACCCGTGACTTCAAATATAGATTTGCCAAATTAAAACTTAGCAAAAACATCGCACAGATCACCTCTCAGGGATCAATCATCAGACTTGCTTTCCAAGCTATATATGTTTCCGATAACTCCAACAAAGCTTACTACAATAGCCAATACTAACATCAGCCCTGAGGGGAACTTCTCCCCAAGGCTTAAACCCGGCCCGCCCTTCCTTAATCTTAATGCCACAAGAGGAGGGAATATAAAACCCAATGACACTGCTGTAGTTGCCCCTGTAAATTTGAAAGCGGTCCAAATGTTTGGAATCATGGTAGAACCGAAGTAAATCAACACCAGAAGCACCCCTGTCAAAGCCAAAGACCTCTTCCTACTCTCCAAAAGTGGAGCTGATCCCTCAAAGAATAAGGCGTCCACAGCCTGCCGTAGTGAAAAATGCACGACTGGGAAAACAAGGATCAAATGAAAAATGTAACCAACCCGGACAATATAATTCAAGGCAGTGCTGTAACCGATCCCAAGATCCTTATCAAAATTTGTCAGCACATCGCTTGATGGGTTTTCGGCATTTGATCATAGAATTCTCTAGCCAGAGTGTGTCAACATATTTATTATGTTGAAAATTATCATTAGAGAAAACCAGTAAATATAAAGGAATAAGATGTAATTAAATCGACTGGATAATTGAGATATCGATTTAATTAAAGATGTGGTATAAAGGATTATGCAGTAAAGAAATCAATATGGCTTGGGACGAATTATTGTTCGAGCATACAATTATGGATGTCAGTTCCAATCTTTTAGTGGAGTAGATTTGGAATTAAATAATTGGGCTAGTTTAATTATAAGTCTAATTATTGTAGCAACTATTGTATGTTCCCAAATGATCCCCGGGTTAACTCATTTAATTGACTGCACCACTACTGGATTAATAAGCAAGATAACTAGCTATTTGGGTCAAAAGCCTGAATATATCATTTAGTGGAAAACTTCATTTAATATGTTTGTATGTAAGGAGCCTTATGTTATTTTACAAGGTGGGCGTCCTATAGAAAAAGTAAGGAAAGTGACTTTTGATTTTTATTATTTGGAGAGTAGGGTTTTCACTAAAGGGATATATAAAAATATTTTTTTTCTCTGAAGAAAATAGAGGAGAGCCGCAATATACACATCAGAGAAAGATTTTTCTCTCTAATTTTGGGCAGAAAAATTTTCGCGTGCTAGTTGCTTTAGTGGTGATAAAGGCGCCCACACGTTAAGTGCAGATCAAACATGAGTCATATCCTGGAAGATTATTTGGTGGCGGATCGTGATCTAACAGGAGTGGTGGTGACGGATCGTGATTTGGAAGCCTAAATCACTTCAGCGGAAAAAGCCAAATTAGATTTTTAAGGTACGATTTCTAGATTACAAATTCTTATATATGGTATGAGAGCGATCTTAAAAGTTTTTATAAAAATTTAAAAACTGATTTTTCTCCAACATGTATAATATAATTGATTAATTGTCACTTCATAAAACGTCATGAGTATTTTACATTTAAAAATATTGTCATTTATATTTCACAATCAATCAGTTTTTAACAAAATGCCAAATATACTTAATATTTCCTAAAAACTAACTGTTAAGGCTTTTAAGCCTAAATCACAACAAGACTCACGAATCTTGATGAGTAGAAACACCAAGAACACAATCGAAGCAAGAATGCCGGAACAATGAAACTATACCAAAACCAAAAACAGAGACACAGACCAGCAACCTTAGAAGGAAATTTACTCATTATTATTGATCAAAAACTAACCTAATCACAAGTAATTTACAGAAGATTATGCACAGATCACAATGGAACAAATTCTATGCAAAATGATGAACAAATAAAGACGAAAAAATAACTCTCTAACAGGCACCATCCGTCAGCCCTGTTATATATCAATATGTTGGACTCGTTATAACACATTATAACGAATCCATGCCACATTAGCAGACATTATCTAATAGACCCCATCAACTGGAGTCAATCTGCACAACAGCTCTCTACTTTTCCATATTCTTCATTTCAGTCCACATACACATATATTCACATTCTCCACCTTGAGTTGATTCAGTTGATCCCTTCAATAACACAGCACCTAAAAACCTTCATTCAACTACAATTTACTTATGAATTTAGTTAGATTTGGGCAAAATGCCCATCAGATTCACACAAAACTCAAATTTTGTAGTGGGAAGAGTTTTTGTAAGAGCATCAGCTGGATTCACACTGGTATGGATCTTGGACACAACTATTGTACCCTTTCCAACCTCATTTCTGATAAACTGGAGCTTCACATCAATGTGCTTGGTTCTTTCATGATACATCTGATTCTTTACCAGGTGTATGTCACTTTGGTTATCACAGAAAACCTGAACAGTTTTCTTATTTAACCATAACTCATTAAGCAAACCCCTTAGCCACATGGCCTCCTTTACTGCCTCTGTAGTTGCAATGAACTCAGCTTCAGTTGAAGATAAAACAACCACAGACTGAAGTGATGACTTCCAGCTAATCAGGCAATTGTTTAACACAAACATATACCCTGATGTAGACTTTCTTCTGTCAAGATCTCCAGCAAAGTCAGGGTCTACAAACCCCATGACTTCATTTATGTCACTCTTAGTCTTCCCATACAGCAAACCACAAGTAGAAGAATCCTTGAGATATCTCATTATCCATTTGACAACATTCCAGTGAACCTTGCCCGGACAATTAAGAAATCTGCTGACAACACTTACTGCATAAGCTATGTCTGACCTGGGGCATACCATTGCATACATCAAGCTTCCTACAGTCTGTGCACATGGGAATTCATTCATCCGAGACTCATCTTCTGATGTTTGAGCTACTGACAACTTGAATTGGGGACCAAGTGGAGTCTGGACAGGTTTACAGTCTTGCATCTCAAACCTCTCCAGAACTTTCTTGATATATTTTTCTTGACTCAAGAATAAAGTGCCAGCAGATCTGTCTCTGGTAATGTCCATCCTAAGGATTCTTTTGGCATTACCAAGATCCTTCATTTCAAACTTAGTCTTCAACAGATTCTTCAACCTCTCTATCTCCAACTTGTATTTGCTTGCAATTAACATATCGTCAACATACAAAAGCAAATAAGCAACTCCACTTTGATCTGATCCACCAAAGTAAACGCAGCTGTCATATTTGCTTCTGTGATAGCCTTTTGAAACCGTAAAATCATCAAACCTTCTGTACCACTGTCGTGGGGATTGCTTGAGTCCATACAAGGACTTATGCAGCAAACAAACATAATCCTCATTTCCCTTGCACTCAAAACCTTCAAGTTGTGCTATCAATATCTGTTCTTCAATATTACCATGAAGAAAGGTTGTTTTTACATCCGTTTGCTCAAGCTCTAAGTCAAGTAAGGCTGCCATGGCTAATAAGATTCTTATTGAACTGTGCTTAACAAAAGAGGAAAAAATTTCATTGAAATCTACACCCTCTCTCTGTGTAAACCCCATAGCCACTAGCCTTACTTTATATTTGTGAGGTCTAACATCTAGAATTCCTTCCTTCTTCTTGAAGATCCACTTACAACTGATCAACCTTTTGTTACCTGGATTTGGAACAAGTGTCCAGGTCTGATTTCTTTGAAGTGACTCTATTTCATCTTGCATTGCCTCAAACCACTTATCACAGTGCACATTTTCTATAGCTTCAGAGAAGTTAGTAGGCTCTTCAATTGCCACATCATCAGCACACAATAGTGCATAAGCAATTAAGTCAGTATAGCCATACCTCACTGGTGCTCTAACTTCCCTTCTCACCCTATCTCTTGCTAACTGATAAGTTTGTAAGTCAGCTTCTGGTAATTCTAATGCCTCATGTTCCTCAACTTCAGCTGTGGTCCTCTTTTCATCAACAGCTGCCTCTTTTTCAATGTCTTTTTCAATGTCTTTATCTGTAAACAACTCCACCTTAACCTTGGAAGTTCCAGATTGTTTGTTAACTATTGAGATATCTTGCAGTCTAGTATCATATTCTGCACTTTCTTTCAGCAATGCAGATTCGTGAAACACAACATCTCTGCTGACTATGCATTTCCTTTGCTCCCTACACTAGATTATGTACCCCTTAACCCCATCGGGATATCCAACAAAGACTCCTTTCAAAGCCCTTGCTTCCAACTTGCCTTGATTGATGTGGAGATAAGCAGGGCACCCAAAAACTCTGAGATTTTGGTAGTTTGCAGGTTTTCCCTTCCACAATTCTTTTGGTGTTTTGAAGCCAATTGCAGAAGATGGGCTTCTGTTAACTATATAACTTGCTGTATTGACAGCTTCTGCCCAGAAGCTTCTTGGAAGCTTTGAATTTATCAACATACATATGGTCTTATCCACCAAGGTCCTGTTCATCCTCTCAGCCAAGCCATTCTGCTGGGGGGTGAACCTGACTGTTTTGTGCCTTTTTATGCCATGTTTTTTTGGCAATATTCCTCAAATTCTTTGCTACAAAATTTCAGGTCATTATCAGTTCTCAAGCATTTGAGCTTGAATCTAGACTGCTTTTCTACCAATGATTTCCATACCTTGAATTTTTCCAAGGCTTGATCTTTGGTCTTGAGTATGTAAATCCATACATTCCTTGAGTAATCATCAATAAGTGACATGAAATATTTGCCACCACTCAAGGAATGGACTTGAGAATGCCCCCAAAGGTCAGCATGTGCATAGTCCAAAATCTTTTTAGACATATGCTCCTCCTCACCAAGTAGCCCTTGTTTACTGAGCTCTTGTAGCCCCTTGATACTCATATGACCAAGCCTAAGGTGCCATAACTTGGTTCTATCTTCCTCAGAAACAGCAGAAGTTCCTTCTTGAATAGGCACTGATGAGCCTTGCAATACATATAAACCATTCTCTTTGACCCACTTCATCATTATTTCAGTCCCCTTTCTTATCTCTAAACCATCACTTTCTGATTTAAAGAAATACCCTAAGTTGTCTAGCATGCCTAAGGAGATTAAATTTCTCTTTAGCCTAAGAGCATGCCTCACCTCATATAGAGCTCTTACAGTTCCATCAAACATCTTGATCCTCACAGAACCAATACCAATAATATTACACACATTATTGTTTCTTATTAAGACTCTACCACTATTAATAGCTTCATATTTGGTAAATAGGGTTTTGTCAGGACACAAGTGAAAAGAGCACCCAGAGTCTATGACTCACTGACCTTTAGTATTGCTATTTGAGGCCACAAGTAAGTCAACACTTTGATATCCATCAGAGCCATCATCAGAGGCTACAGTTGTATCCCCTGACTTCTCTTGACTTTCCTTCTTTTTCTTCTCAAGACAATCCCTTATGTAATGCCCTTCTTTCCTGCAGTAGAAGCATTTTCTCTTCTTTTTCTTCTTATTTGTAGTTTCTTGGTTCTTTCCATGCCCTTTTCCCTGATTTTTATTCTTCTAATTGTTGTGCAAATTTTATTGAATTCGCAAGTGCACGAATCTATTGTAGAATAGACTAATGGTGACGAGTGTCGATCCAACAAGGAGGTGGATTTTAATTATATGTAGAATAAATTTTGTACGAGGTAGTTGGATTTGTGGTGAAAATGATTTGGATTATCCTAAAATTGGAATTGAAATGGCGAGAATAAATTGAAGAGAAATCTATTGAGATGACATACTTGGGTATCTGGATCCGTATCAATATACATCATGGGCTAAATAATCCTTATTAATGTCAATTAAATCATGAGGGGAGAATCCACATCTCATGAACCACGCTCTAATCAATATGGTGCTAAGGGCTTATCGTGCCAAATAATAATAACCTTGTACTAGGGGGCCGGTGAAACCAAGGCGGTACTAGACAAGATTAGTATTATTTGTCGACGAGAAGTCAAAACATCCACAAAAATTAGAGGGGAAGAGAAAATAAATTTACCAAATAAAGCCCATGACACATGTTGAGACTTCACCTTCAACCCAAGCTTGAAAGAAAATTAGCTACTCATAATTGAACTAGGGGCAAAATGGAAATTTATTAAAATACATAGAAAATACAAGATGGAGAAGGAATTATAGAAAATGGATCCCAAAACTGAATTCAGAGATATCAAATTAGGGGGGGAGACCCCCTTTTTATAGATACATGGAGTAAATCATGGCCATCAACAGTTTGGACGCTCAGGATTGCGCCACGTCATCAGTCAACAGTACGTGGTTGACCACGTGGATGAACAGTAACACGGTTTGACCCGGGTTGAACAGTGACGCGGTTTGGTTGAAAATAATCCTGTGTGATGCATGTACCGTACGCGAGATTTTTGGTTCACTGATATGCTGCCACGTCACCATCAACAGTACATAAGAATTTTAGTCCAACAGGATCATGACACCTCATTAGTCAATGCCACATCATCGGTCAATGCCACGTCATCGATCCGTCTATGTGAACAGTGTCGTGAACAATAACGTAGACGGTACCGTACACGTGAATAATACCATATATGTGAACAGTGCCATTTTTCTTTTTATGCTTCTCCTAAGGTTTTTAACCGTCCTGAGTTCAAAAGTGATGTCCATTTTACCGTTTGATCTCTCGTTTATTGTGAAATGACTATAATGCCCCTAAAATACATAAAATACTTAATTAAAATCAAACACACATAATAAAATTACAAGAAGCTTAAATACATAAAAGTAATGGTTGTTAATAAGACTTGAAATGTAAAATATCGATTTTCTCCTTTACAAATATGTATTTTCTAACACTTAACACTAATCTTTCTTCTTTTCTGATCTAGCAATCAGCCCATCACCATTACTTGTTTCAAGCCCATTGTTCTTCTGAATCTCTTTTGAACTCAAGGATGCTTTAACATCTTCAAGAGTCAACATAGTTCTGCCATAAAGCATTGTATCTACAGAGCCTTCATAAGACTTTGGTAAATAACTCAGCAAGAAGAATGCTTTATCTTTATAACTGATTTTTACATTTTCTACCCCTTCAAGATCAAGAATGATCTTGTTAAAAGTGTCAATGTGATCTTGTATTGTAACCCCTTCTCTCATTGAGAATGCGTACAACCTCTTCTTCAAGAACAATATGTGAGCCAAGGACTTCTTCATAAACAGGGCTTTAACCTTGTTCCAAATCCCTAAGGTTGTCTTCTCTTCAGAAATCTCTCTTAAGATTGAGTTACCAAGACTCAAAATTAGAGTGCTATGAGCTCGATTCTGTATTTGTCTCTTCTTATCATCAGTCACAGAACCTGTAGGAGCCTCTGGATCTTCTTCTTCCAGAGCAGATTCAAGCCCCTGATGCACAAGGAGAGCCCTCATTTTCAGTTTCCAAAGTGAGAAATCACCACCAATGGTGAATTTTTCAATTTCATGCTTTGGTAGAGACATGGCTGAGATTTACCAGGCTCTGATACCACTTGTTAAGGCTTTTAAGCCTAAATCACAACAAGACTCACAAATCTTGATGAGTAGAAACACTAAGAACACAATCGAATCAAGAATGCTAGAACAAAGAAACTATACTAGAACAAAGAAACTATACTAGAACAAAAAACAGAGACACAGACCAACAATCTTAGAAGGAAAATTTACTCATTATTATTGATCAAGAACTAACCCAATCACAATTGATTTACAGAAAATCATGCACAGATCACAATGGAACAGATTTTATGCAAAATGATGAACAAATGAAGACAAAAAAATAACTCTCTAACAGGCACCATTCGTCAGCCCTGTTGTATATCAATATGCTGGACTCGTTATAACAGATTATAACGAATCCATGCCACGTCAACAGACAATATCTAATAGACCTCATCAACTGGAGTCAATCTGCACAACAACTATCTACTTTTCCATATTCTTCATTTCAGTCCATATACACATATCTTCACACTAACAAAATAAAAAATGTCAAGTATTTTACTTTTTCTTGTAGTGTGCTGGCTGGCTCAAGAGGTTGTTCAAAGCTTTAGCGGGACTTGTTAGCTTACATATTTAGACAAGTTTCATGTTAAGTTGTAAGTTGGTTGTCGACGGATTCAACGTAACTTTTGAATATTGATTCTCTCGTGACATTCACGTAGCTGATTGAAAGATGAATAATGTAATTGGTGAATGTCTGTAATCTGTATGCGCATCTTTATAAATGGAGAGATGAAAAATACAAATAATACTTGGAAACATTTTGATAGGTAATGATCATTTGGGAACCATTTTTCTATTCTCAATCCTGAAAGAAATATTTGAAGAATACAAAGTTCTTTTTTCAAAATTAATATTTAGGCTTGGGTGTTGATATTTGAGGGTTCAGCTTAGAGGTGGCAAAAAAGCCAGGCTGGCCCGGCCCAGCCCAGGGCCGCAGGCTTAGGCTCGACCCTCATATATGAGAGCCTGGACAAAGGCCCAAGAAAAAAGCCCGAACAAAGTCGAAGCCCACTATTTAAAAAAAAATAATTTTATAAATTAGAATAATATAATTAAAATTGAAAAGTAATTTAAAAATAAAAAAACTTAAATTCTTAACTTATAAATCAATTATGATACTAAATTCTCTCTTTTGTGTCAATTAATTAAGAGAGTGTTTGAATTAGAAAATCCAGTATTAAAGAAAATTAAAGTTATGAGCTTTTATTTGCTTTATTTTTTATTTTAATTTGAAATATTCATTTTCTTTAATTTATCTATTATTGTAATAACTTGTTGATCATTAATTTATTTCAAATTTATAATAATTTAAAAAATTTTAAATAAATAAATAAAGTCCTAGTCCGATCCAAGCCCGCACACTTAACTGACAATGGACCTAGGCATGGGCTTGAAAAAGCCCAGCCCAGGCCCATTGTTTGCCATCCCTAGTTCGGCTATGGTGCCCCTGTGATACTATGCCCCACTTTTTGTCTTTTATTGTTAGCAAATTACAGTTAGCTCCTTACTCTCTCTTTTATTTACGTTTTTACTCCAATGTAATAAAAAATTATAGTTAACCTTTTACTCTAACCCCTAAAATTACTCTTCAAAGTCCAAATACATTTTCATCTAAAAATTTTTATTCCTAAAGTATCCTCATATAATGAATACATTTATGAGTTCAAATAGTCTTACCCTTTAATTTTAGTTTTTATCCATTGAAGTTATTTCATCATGTACAAAATATAATTCTCTAAGATAATAAAATCTAAAAAAATTGATTTTATAATGGGTGTTTGGGAAGTGAGAAAATGAAGGAAAATGGGGGAAATGAGAGAGAGAGGAGAGAGAAAAAAAGAGAAAGAAAAAATTAAAATAATGTTAGTGAGTATTGTCTTATGGCATATGCAAATGCAATTGCACCTAGAAATTATGGTTTTAAATTCTTCATGTCTAGAAGCGGCCAAAAAGTTCGGTGGTTGAAATAGAAAGTTTTGAGCAATTTATTTATAATCATGAAAATAAAATTACTAGTGATTGTATGCAATTTTTTTTAACTTATAATGATTAGAACTAAAATGAGAAAAACGTTTTTGGAACCAATCGTGATAGTAATTAATCTTTTTCTGCCTTAATTTTGATAAATAAAAAAATCTAATTGATGAGAATGGACTAATCACATTTCAAAATATTGAGCACAGAGTAACACATGTTAATTTATTTAGTGTGCAGTCAAATTCATCCCATACTAAAAGTGATTATTAAATAACATATAGATCTATTATATATTAAATAATTAATATATATTAATGCAAATTTTAAAATAAGTTGTAAAAAAGTCAAACTAGGTAATGGACTTAAGCGTAAAATTTAAAATGATTTGGAGTTATGTGTCAAAATATTAAAATTTTATCATTTTTTAATGAGCAAGCAAACAATAGAGATTGTAGAGTTAATAACATATTGAATATATCTAAGATATTGAACTACTTTTATGTTAAATCTGATGGTTTATAATAATTGATAAGAAAATGACAAAATGGGGGTATGGTATCACATGGACACTATAACTGAACCCGATATTTGATCCCTTAATTTTATTAAGAAGGAACAAAAAAAAAAAACATTCCTGCTATATATATTTTATGGTACAATGAAGAATACAAATTAGTACTTGGAAAAGAAAACTAAAACGAAACGTAAAAAGTGATAAAAATACAAAATGCAAAGCTATAATTGGAACGGCCCAAAGAGTGTAGGGATGTTTTGCCATGCATCTGAAATTGAAGAAATCAAATCACGTAATAGCTACTGATCAATCAAACGAAAAGTTTCATAGATTATCACAAAGTGAACAATCATTATTAAGAATCTGTACTCGTAAAATTATTTTTAGCGAATAGAACAAGAAATGGGAATGCAGGAAACAGAGAGTCTTATTTTACATGAAGGGAATTAACAAGATGATCAATACAAGAAAAAGCAGGCACCACTCCAGAAATCAAATACAATCTCTGCTCTGGAATCACTATCGGAATCAATATGGAACCCCATCCATAGACCGGAAACATGGAAGAAAAGCATTTTGAGTGGCTTGATTCTCCCATTGAAGCTGTTCCCACCATTCTCCGTATCCACGAATAACAATTTTCCGCTCCTTTGCACTATTGGAATCGAGTGGAAGCTTTTTAAGCTTATTGCAATGAATTACCTTCATCTCTTTCAGATGTGGGAAGGGCAGAGGCTTCCAGTAAATGCTCTGCAAATTTGAGAGAGAAGATAAACCAAGATATTGGAGTTTTGCGAACAGGTTTAGATTTCGCATCACCTCTGGAACATCACTGACGATTTCTTGAATACCATGGCAGCTGTTTACTTCAATAGACTTGAGGTTTGGAGCGAAAGCGAGGAATGTCAAGTCCTTCAATTTATTGCAATCGTCTATTTGAATCTTCCTGAGGCTGTGGAAAACAAAAGGTTGGCTCCTGTTTTGCACTACACCTGTATAATCCATCTTCAGTTCTTCCAATTCATAACACTCTACAATCTGTAATCTTTTGAGGTGCTTCAGGTCTGCCAAAGCTGAAACATCAAGCGACTTCGAACTTTTAAAGTCTTTGAGGTACAAAGCTTGAGTACAACTTCTTAACCTATGCGAGCTCAAAACACAATGGAGAGCTCGAGAATTATTCAAGGTCAAGCTTAACACCTCTAAATATTTCAAACCAAGCAATTCTTCCAATTCACCCTCTCTAATTATTCCATCAGAGGAACTATAACCAATGCCAAACATTCTCAACACATGCAAACTTGAAAAACTGGATATTAGTCGCCGTGGAATTACAGTTAACATCCGTGCGTTTTCCAAATTCAAACACTTAAGATTTACCAACGCATTTAACTCTTTTGGCAACACTGCTACATTTGTATCTGAAAGATCAAGATGTTGCAATGAAACCAACTTTGAAATCACTAAAGGAAAATAAAACAGTTGTTTAGCACCTGACAGGTTTAAAACTTTGAGACGAGGCATACATTGGAAGAAGCCCCTTTCCATTATCAGTAATTGTTTGTTATTGTTAAGAAATAAAGTCAGGAGATATGGGCATGTAGGAACCCCTGATAGATTGTCAATTTGATTCTCCATCAATGACAATCTCCTCACCTTTTCCCATTTTCTGACATCTGGCGCCTCACTTAATCCAGCACCAGCATAAACGAAATAGTTTATAGTCCTCTTTCTCCTTTTCAACGTCACAGGCTAACCATAATGCCATATCCCGAATCACGTCATGCATTTTTACTTCGTCTTCTTCTACCTCTTCAAGTAAACATGCATGAACAAGAGTGCCCACAATGTGGTATCCTTCCTTTTGAACTCCAAAATTAACACTCTCATTCAAAAAACCTTCACCAATCCAACAATCTATCAAATTCTCTTTAGAAATGCGATAATCTTCTGGATATAAACTACAATATAAGAGACAAGATCTAATTGTTTCATAGGGTAGATTATCATAACTGAATTTCAAAAGAGGATAAACCTCATTTCCCAAACCTGAAAACTGAGAACTCGATGTTCTTAACACCTGAATTGCGTAACTCCATTCTTCAGGCATTTTCTTGCAAGACATAGCTCGGCCAATGGTAATAAGTGCTAGTGGAAAACCCCCACATTCCTTCGCAACTGTTTCAGCTAGCTCAAGAATATCAGGATGGTAGTTCAAAGTTTCTTCCCCAACTTTCTGTCGGAACAATTCCCAAGCGTCGTTGTGTGATAAGCACGCCACTTTAAACTTCTTGTGAGCCTCCATCTGTTAGTGATATCGAAAGCAGAGCACAGAAGCAGAGTAGGTATGACTGACTGCAGCTGATTAGCTCATGAAAGCTGACTTGGCAAGTTAGTTATACAGCTCACCTCACACAGTTGAAATGTAACGAACTGAGTGAATTGTTGAGCTTGTTTTAGCTTGCTATATAAACGTATATTATGTTCTCAGTTGGTTAATGCTTTGACATATAAATAAAAATACAGATTCATTTCATTTTCTATTTCATTTTCTTAAGCTTTCCAGTTAGCCAAACAACTCCTTTCCTATAGTTTTCTCATGGTATCAGAGCTACGTATGACGAATTTAAATCAAAACAATCTTTCTTTCAGTTTTGTTACACCAGTCAAGCTGGATCAGAATAATTTCATTCTTTGGCGCACGCAAGTTCTTACAACTGTGAAAGGAAATGGCCTGGAAGGTTTCATCAATGGCGATAACAAATGTCCAGAACAATTTCTTATTTCTGAGAGTCATATTGAGAGTGAAGTATCAACTGGAGGCTCAAGATCTACAAATTTTGAGTTTGTAGCATGGATGAAGACTGACCAGCTACTGCTGAGTTGGATGATGTCATCGATCCAGCAAAATTTACTCTCTATAGTGATCCATTATACAATCTCTAAGCAACTCTGGGAGACTCTCACTGGTATGTTTATCTCCCAATCTCAGGCTCGTATTCAAACACTGAGAATGCAAATCCAAACTATTAAGAAAGGTTCAATGCATATGGCTGACTATTTTGCTAAAGTCAAACGAATAGCTGATACCTTAGCTTTAGCTGGTAAACCAGTAGAGTTAAGTGATTTGATTATGCATGTCTTGACTGGTCTTGACTCATCTGACTATGAATCCGTAGTGACTGCTGTCTTGGCTAGAGGTGATAAGATGACACTAGATGAATTATATTCTTTGTTGTTGAATCATTAAATTAGAATTGAACAGAAGAGAGGGAAAATTACTAGTGATGTAATGCATAATATGACAGCTAATGTTGCTCAAAGAATCACATATTATGGTAAGAATAATGGTGGATTTCAAAAGAATTTTGGAGGAAATTTTGGAAATGGAAACGGTTCAGGTTTTGGTGGTTTTAATGGTGGCTTTTCTGGTAATGGTTCTGGACAATTCAATAACGGAAATAACTTCTCTGATGTTGTATGTCAAATATGCTACATACCTGGACATGGAGCTTATAAGTGTAGGAACAGATACAACTCATCTTTTGTTCCTCAGAAAAACTATGGTAGAGGCAACTTTAATAGTGGTTTTAGACCTCTTGGACAATTTGGAAGAGAAAGATTTTTTAATGGTGGTGGTAGAGGCCTTGGAGAATTTAATAACAGTTACAATTCACCAAGAGGTCCTGGTTTTCAAGGTGGTTCTGGTTTTCAGGGTAACATAGTGATGCCGAAAATTCTTTTGGCACCCCATCTGCATTTTACTCATTTACTCCTGGTTCATCAACATATGCTTCAACTGAAACTCATGGTAATAATGGTCAATACATTGCTTCTACTTCATCATCTCTGCCTCCATTAAATCCAAATATGTCCCCTGAGCTTGTTGAAGATCCCTCATGGTATTTTGACAGTGGAGCAACAAACCACATCACCAATGATCTAGGTAAGCTTCTTCATTAACAAGTTTATACTGGTGAGGAAAAATTATTTGTTGGCAATGGAAATGCATTGGTTATTAATCATATAGGATCAACAATGCTTACAACTTCAACTTCAAAACCTTTATTGCTCAATCATGTTTTTTATGTACCAAACATAACAAAAAACTTGCTCAGTATTTCACAACTTTTGGCTGATAATTTTGTTGTTGTTGAATTTCTTGACAATTCATGTTTTGTCAAGGCCAGGGACACAGGAATAGCTTTACTTGAAGGTGTTGCTAAGGGTGGCTTGTATAAAGTCAAAAATACATTTTCTCAGTCATCTCAGTCAGCTCATTTCAACTCTGACAGTTTCAATAAACCTTAATCTCTTTTTGCTTCTTGTGCTGTGTCTCATGTCAATAAACCAGATGTTGTAAAAGCTTCTGAACCAAGTTTTCATTCTGTTTTTTCTACAGTTGCACTGCCATATGTTAATATGGATGTTTTTTTATAGGAGACTGGGGCATCCAGCACCTTATGTTCTCAAAACAATATTCAAAGCTTGTAATGATTTTGTTGCTTTTAATAAAATTGAAAAATTGTCTTTCTGTAATGCTTGTCAATATGGAAAAAATCATATGCTTCACTTCAATTCAGTAGAAACCAAAATAACATCACCTCTACAACTGATCTATGCTGATCTTTGGGGGTCTTCTCAAACATCCTCTACTCAGGGATATAAATATTGTTTGTCTATCCTTGATGATTTTAGTAGGTTTACATGGATATTTCCCTTATCTGCAAAATTAGATGCCATTGAAGTTTTCTCAAACTTCAAACTCTTTATATAAAACCATTTGGAGCACAAAATTAAAATTGTTCAAACTGATTGGGGAAGGGAATTCAAAACCTTTACTTCTTTACTCACAGCTTCTAGCATACATTTTAGACACCCCTGCCCAAATATACACCATCAGAATGGAAGAATTGAAAGGAAACACAGACGCATAGTAGACATTGGCTTAACCTTACTAGCTCAAACTCACTTGCCCCTTAAGTTTTGGTGGAATGCTTTTCACACAGCTGTCTATTTAATAAATAGACTTCCTACTCCAGTTTTAAACAACATTTCATCTTTTCAAAAATTGTTCAACCAAACACCAGATTATTCATTTCTCAGAACTTTTGGTTGTGCTTGTTATCCAACCTTGAGACCATACAATAAACATAAGTTTGATTTCAGAACTTGCATATGTATATTCATTGGTTATAGCTCTTATCATAAGGGCTATCAGTGTCTTGATTCTTCAGGAAGAGTTTATACATCTAATCATGTTGTCTTTGATGAAACTTCCTTCCCTTATGTCTCTGGTTTAGATTTTTCATCTCCTAATACATGTCAGTTTCCAGTCTCTTTATCAGAGTCATCTATCTCTTCCTCTTCTGTTCCTTCCTTTGTTCATCTGCAGGTTCCTTCAGTAACATCATCAACAAGTATTCCTGCTGTTTCACAAACACACATCAATCCAAATTCTTCTCCTTCCTTGGGTACTGAATCATTCAGTCCTTCCACATAGCATTCACCAGCTCATATACTACCTTTACCTCAGTCCACTGGTCATCAAATGTTAACTAGATTGAAAGCTGGCATCTTCAAACCAAAGACTTATTTGTCAGCTCTATTAGCTCAGTCTTCTGAACTTCTTTCAGTCTCTCAAGCACTTGCTGATCCTATGTGGTTCAAAGCTATGCAAGAAGAATTTCAGGCTCTTCAAAACAATAAGACATGGGAATTGGTCTTGCCTGATACACTTGTTAAAATAGTTGGCAATAAGTGGGTTTTCAGAATCAAATACAACTCCGATGGATCTATTTCAAGATACAAAGCTCGACTGGTTGCTAAGGGGTTTCATCAAACTCAGGGAGTTGATTATACTGAAACTTTTAGTCCAGTGGTCAAGGCTTCAACAGTAAGGGTAATTCTCAGTTTAGCAGTTCTTAACAAATGGGTGATCAAACAAGTGGATGTAAACAATGCATTTCTCAATGGTATTTTAGTTGAAGAAGTATACATGGCACAACCTGAGGGTTTTGTGGATTCCGCTAAACCTCATCACATTTGCAAGTTAAAGAAAGCTATATATAGCTTGAAATAAGCTCCTAGGGCTTGGTTTGACAGGTTCAAAGATGCAATGATAACTCAGTGGCATTTTCAGCACTCAAAATCAAATAGCTCTCTCTTCTATAAATGGGTGAATGGTCATGTAATTTTGGTTCTGGTTTATGTTGATGATATCATTCTCACTGGTTCCAATCCTCAGCTAAGTGTTGTGTAAATTTTATTGAATTCGCAAGCGCACGAATCTATTTTAGAATAGACTAATGGTGATAAGTGTCGATCTCACGAGGAGGTGGATTTTAATTGTGTGTAGAATTAATTTTGTAAATGGGTGGTTGGATTTGTGGTGAAAATGATTTGGAATATCCTAAAATTGGAATTGAAATGACGAGAATAAATTGAAGAGAAATCTATTGAGATGATGTACTTGGGTATCTGGATCCGTATCAACATGCATCATGGGCTAAATAATCCTTATTAATGTCAATTAAATCATGAGGGGGGGTTTTCACACCTCATGAACCACGCTCTAATCAATATGGTGCTAAGGGCTTATCGTGCCAAATAATAATAACCTTGAACTAGGGGGCCGGTGAAACCAAGGCGGTACTAGACAAGATTATTGTTATTTGTCGACGAGAAGTCAAAACATTCACAAAAATTAAAGGGGAAGAGAAAGTAAATTTACCAAATTAAGCCCATGACACATGTTGAGACTTCACCTTCAACCCAAGCTTGAAAGAAAATTAGCCACTCATAAAAATTTATTAAAATACGTAGAAAATACAAAATGAGAAGGAATTACAAAAAATGAATCCCAAAAATTGATTCAGAGATATCAAATTAGGGGGGAAAAGCCCCATTTTTATAGATACATTGGGTAAATCGTGGCCATCAGATTAAAAACAATTTGGACGCTCAGGATTGTGCCACGTCATCAGTCAATAGTACGCGGATTGACCACGCGGGTGAACAGTAACACGGTTTGACCTGGGATGAACAATGATGCGGTTTGGTTGAAAATAATCCTGTGTGATGTATGTAACGTACGCGAGATTTTTGGTCCACTGATATGCTGCCACGTCACCATCAACAGTACATAAGAATTTTAGTCGAACAGGATTGTGATACCTCATCAGTCAATGCCACATCATCGGTCAATGCCACATCATCGATCCGTCTATGTGAACAGTGTCGTGAACAGTATCGTTCACATGAATAGTACCGTACATGTGAACAATGCCATTTTTCCTTTTATGCTCCTCCTAAGGTTTTCGATCGTCTTGAGTTCAAAAGTGGTGTCCGTTTTACCGTCTGATCTCTCGTTTATTGTGAAATGACTATGATACCCCTAAAATACATAAAATACTTATTTACAATAAAACACACATAATTAAATTACAAGAACCTTAAATACATAAAAGTAAGGGTTGTTAGTAAGACTTGAAATGTAAAATGACGATTTTCTCCTTTATAAATATACATTTTCTAACACTCAACACACCCCCCAACCAGCTTATTGCTAGTCCCTAGCAAATAAAGCGAAAACGAAATTCAAATCCAAAATGATTTTTTTTTAATAGAAACACTCGTATTTATTCAATCAGATTAATGATAGCAATCAAATAAAAGTATAAGCATTATCTCCAGTCTAAAGCAATATCACACCCACATCAACCATCCACATGAATCGGCCCAGTAGACTTTGTTATAGCTACTTTCAAGAATGACATGTCAAACCCCAAAATCTCACTGGAAGTAGTGACACTCTCAAAGAAATTAAACCCAATGAAAATAGTCACTCCAATGAATGGTAATTGAGAGAAAATAATAAAGAAGTGATATCACATGCTCTCACCAAGATGACAGAAATATGCCCTTAGCTTAGAAATAATACGATCTCAAGTCAAACAAAAATGCTAGTCAACCCATTTTATTTATCTCTTTTTTTTCTTATGCATCACTACATCTTTTTAGCCCATATAACTAGCTTCTACTTCAAACTATAGTTCCCTAAAATCAAGAAGGACTTTTATTAGGACGTAACGTAGGCTAGGGACATGGTTAACAAAGAAGTGAAATAAGGAAAACAAAGTGTATGTTTGAGAAAAATGCAGAGGAATTTTTTTTTGGAAGTTGCAAGGTGGATTTCACCTATTATTGTTATTTTTTTTCTTCTTTTTTTTGAAACAATTTTTTTTTTGCTTTTGCTTGGCACAACGTCATTGAACAAAATAATTATTTACATTTTTCTCAAACATAAATAGGTGATGGAACTTATAAGACATTGGGTAGTACTCCAAATCGGAGTGGGTCAAGATGATAAGTTAAACAAATAGAAGGCTTTTTTTTTAAAGGCTCAAAATGGTTAGCTATGGATATTTCACAAAAGGGATGGCTAGAAAGGCTCTAACGGATCAAAGATGGCCTTTCCATAATCTTTTAGGGCTCTAAATAATCTTCCATATCTACTAGTTAGATGTGCCTCCAAATGTAGCAACACACATTTTTTTTTAATTTTAAATTTTTTTTAAAGGTTAACTCAAAAGAAATCTAGAGATCATGTATACAACAATAAACTGCTAAGCTGTATAAAGAATGGGCAAAATGGTTACTCTTCAAGAAAAATGATAGGCTTAAAAACTCACTTGGTACTTATTATGACATGTTCATTCCTTCAAGCAACTCATATTTGTCTCTGATATCAACATGTACAGTAACAAACATAGGGTAACATCACTTAAGACCAAAGATAATACAAATACTAAAATTTAAAATTAATCATGTCATCCAATATTAAAACAAATCACAAATTTTTTTTTAAACAACATTCTACCCCCCAACCTATTCTAATCATGAAAGGAAAATATACATGCAGAAATGTGAAAATGATGTAGAAAAATTAATTAGAAAAAGAATTTTTTTTTAATTTTTAACTAAGAAGAGTACAATGAAGAATACAAATTAGTACTTGGAAAAGAAAACTAAAACGAAGCGTAAAAAGTGATAAAATTCAAAATGCAAAGCTATAATTGGAACGGCCCAAAGAGTGTAGGTATGTTTTGCCATGCATCTGAAATTGAAGAAATCAAATCACGTAATAGCTACTGATCAATCAAACGAAAAGTTTCATAGATTATCACAAAGTGAACAATCATTATTAAGAATCTGTACTCGTAAAATTATTTTTAGCGAATAGAACAAGAAATGGGAATGCAGGAAACAGAGAGTCTTATTTTACATGAAGGGAATTAACAAGATGATCAATACAAGAAAAAGCAGGCACCACTCCAGAAATCAAATACAATCTCTGCTCTGGAATCACTATCGGAATCAATATGGAACCCCATCCATAGACCGGAAACATGGAAGAAAAGCATTTTGAGTGGCTTGATTCTCCCATTGAAGCTGTTCCCACCATATTCCGTATCCACGAATAACAATTTTCCTCTCCTTTGCACTATTGGAATCGAGTGGAAGCTTTTTAAGCTTATTGCAATGAATTACCTTCATCTCTTTCAGATGTGGGAAGGGCAGAGGCTTCCAGTAAATGCTCTGCAAATTTGAGAGAGAAGATAAACCAAGATATTGGAGTTTTGCGAACAGGTTTAGATTTCGCATCACCTCTGGAACATCACTGACGATTTCTTGAATACCATGGCAGCTGTTTACTTCAATAGACTTGAGGTTTGGAGCGAAAGCGAGGAATGTCAAGTCCTTCAATTTATTGCAATCGTCTATTTGAATCTTCCTGAGGCTGTGGAAAACAAAAGGTTGGCTCCTGTTTTGCACTACACCTGTATAATCCATCTTCAGTTCTTCCAATTCATAACACTCTACAATCTGTAATCTTTTGAGGTGCTTCAGGTCTGCCAAAGCTGAAACATCAAGCGACTTCGAACTTTTAAAGTCTTTGAGGTACAAAGCTTGAGTACAACTTCTTAACCTATGCGAGCTCAAAACACAATGGAGAGCTCGAGAATTATTCAAGGTCAAGCTTAACACCTCTAAATATTTCAAACCAAGCAATTCTTCCAATTCACCCTCTCTAATTATTCCATCAGAGGAACTATAACCAATGCCAAACATTCTCAACACATGCAAACTTGAAAAACTGGATATTAGTCGCCGTGGAATTACAGTTAACATCCATGCGTTTTCCAAATTCAAACACTTAAGATTTACCAACGCATTTAACTCTTTTGGCAACACTGATACATTTGTATCTGAAAGATCAAGATGTTGTAATGAAACCAACTTTGAAATCACTAAAGGAAAATAAAACAGCTGTTTAGCACCTGACAGGTTTAAAACTTTGAGACGAGGCATACATTGGAAGAAGCCCCTGTCCCTTATCTGTAATCGTTTGTTATTGTTAAGAAATAAAGTAAGGAGATAAGGACATGTAGGAACCCCTGATAGATTGTCAATTTGATTCTCCATCAATGACAATCTCGTCACATTTTCCCATTTTCTGACATCTGGCGCCTCACTTAATCCAGCACCAGCATAAACGAAATAGTTTATAGTTTTCTTTCTCTTTCTCAACGTCACAAGCTAACCATAATGCCATATCCCGAATCACGTTATGCATTTTTACTTCGTCTTCTTCTACCTCTTCAAGTAAACATGCATGAACAAGAGTGCCCACAATGTGGTATCCTTCCTTTTGAATTCCAAAATTAACACCTTCATTCAAAAAACCTTCACCAATCCAACAATCTATCAAATTCTCTTTAGAAATGCGATAATCTTCTGGATATAAACTACAATATAAGAGACAAGATCTAATTGTTTCATAGGGTAGATAATCATAACTGAATTTCAAAAGAGGATAAACCTCATTTCCCAAACCTGAAAACTGAGAACTCATTGTTCTTAACACCTGAATTGCGTAACTCCATTCTTCAGGCATTTTCTTGCAAGACATAGCTCGGCCAATGGTAATAAGTGCTAGTGGAAAACCCCCACATTCCTTCGCAACTGTTTCAGCTAGCTCAAGAATATCAGGATGGTAGTTCAAAGTTTCTTCCCCAACTTTCTGTCGGAACAATTCCCAAGCGTCGTTGTGTGATAAGCACGCCACTTTAAACTTCTTGTGAGCCTCCATCTGTTAGTGATATCGAAAGCAGAGCACAGAAGCAGAGTAGGTATGACTGACTGCAGCTGATTAGCTCATGAAAGCTGACTTGGCAAGTTAGTTATATAGCTCACCTCACACAGTTGAAATGTAACGAACTGAGTGAATTATTGAGCTTGTTTTAGCTTGCTATATAAACGTATATTATGTACTCAGATGGTTAATGCTTTGACATATAAATAAAAATACAGATTCATTTCATTTTCTATTTCATTTTCTTAAGCTTTCCAGTTAGCCAAACAACTCCTTTCTTATAGTTTTCTCATGGTATCAAAGCTACGTATGACGAATTTAAATCAAAACAATCTTTCCTTCAATTTTGTTACACCAGTCAAGCTGGATCATAATAATTTCATTCTTTGGCACACGTAAGTTCTTACAACTGTGAAAGGAAATGGCCTGGAAGGTTTCATCAATGGCGATAACAAATGTCCAAAACAATTTCTTATTTCTGAGAGTGATATTGAGAGTGAAGTATCAACTGGAGGCTCAAGATCTACAAATTCTGAGTTTGTAGCATGGATGAAGACTGACCAGCTACTGCTGAGTTGGATGATGTCATCGATCCAGCAAAATTTACTCTCTATAGTGATCGATTATACAATCTCTAAGCAACTCTGGGAGACTCTCACTGGTATGTTTATCTGCCAATCTCAGGCTCGTATTCAAACACTGAGAATGCAAATCCAAACTATTAAGAAAGGTTCAACGCATATGGCTGACTATTTTGCTAAAGTCAAACGAATAGCTGATACCTTAGCTTTAGCTGGTAAACCAGTAGAGTTAAGTGATTTGATTATGCATGTCTTGACTGGTCTTGACTCATCTGACTATGAATCCTTAGTGACTGCTGTCTTGGCTAGAGGTGATAAGATGACACTAGATGAATTATATTCTTTGTTGTTGAATCATGAAATTAGAATTGAACAGAAGAGAGGGAAAATTACTAGCGATGTAATGCATAATATGACAGCTAATGTTGCTCAAAGAATCACATATTCTAGTAAGAATAATGGTGGATTTCAAAAGAATTTTGGAGGAAATTTTGGAAATGGAAACGGTTCAGGTTTTGGTGGTTTTAATGGTGGCTTTTCTGGTAATGGTTCTGGACAATTCAATAATGGAAATAACTTCTCTGATGTTGTATGTCAAATATGCTACATACCTGGACATGGAGCTTATAAGTGTAAGAACAGATACAATTCATCTTTTGTTCCTCAGAAAAACTATGATAGAGGCAACTTTAATAGTGGTTTTAGACCTCTTGGACAATTTGGAAGAGAAAGATTTTTTAATGGTGGTGGTAGAGGCCCTGGAGAATTTAATAACAGTTACAATTCACCAAGAGGTCCTGGTTTTCAAGGTGGTTCTGGTTTTCAGGGTAACATAGTGATGCAGAAAATTCTTTTGGCACCCCATCTGCATTTTACTCATTTACTCCTGGTTCATCAACATATGCTTCAACTGAAACTCATGGTAATAATGGTCAATACATTGCTTCTACTTCATCATCTCTGCCTCCATTAAATCCAAATATGTCCCCTGAGCTTGTTGAAGATCCCTCATGGTATTTTGACAGTGGAGCAACAAACCACATCACCAATGATCTAGGTAAGCTTCTTCATTAACAAGTTTATACTGGTGAGGAAAAATTATTTGTTGGCAATGGAAATGCATTGGTTATTAATCATATAGGATCAACAATGCTTACAACTTCAACTTCAAAACCTTTATTACTCAATCATGTTCTTTATGTACCAAACATAACAAAAAACTTGCTCAATATTTCACAACTTTTGGCTGATAATTTTGTTGTTGTTGAATTTCTTGACAATTCATGTTTTGTCAAGGCCAGGGACACATGAATAGCTTTACTTGAAGGTGTTGCTAAGGGTGGCTTGTATAAAGTCAAAAATACATTTTTCTCAGTCATCTCAGTCAGCTCATTTCAACTCTGATAGTTTCAATAAACCTTAATCTCTTTTTGCTTCTTGAGCTGTGTCTCATGTCAATAAACCATATGTTGTAAAAGCTTCTGAACCAAGTTTTCATTCTGTTTTTTCTACAGTTGCACTGCCATATGTTAATATGGATGTTTTTCATAGGAGTCTGGGGCATCCAACACCTTCTGTTCTCAAAACAATATTCAAAGCTTGTAATGATTCTGTTGCTTTTAATAAGATTGAAAAATTGTCTTTCTGTAATGCTTGTCAATATGGCAAAAATCATATGCTTCACTTCAATTCAGTAGAAACCAAAACAACATCACCTCTACAGCTGATCTATGCTGATCTTTGGGGGTCTTCTCAAACATCCTCTACTCAGGGATATAAATATTGTCTGTCTATCCTTGATGATTTTAGTATGTTCACATGGATATTTCCCTTATCTGCAAAATTAGATGCCATTGAAGTTTTCTCAAACTTCAAACTCTTTATATAAAACCATTTGGAGCAAAAAATTAAAATTGTTCAAACTGATTGGAGAAGGGAATTCAAAACCTTTACTTCTTTACTCACAGCTTCTAGCATACATTTTAGACACCCCTGACCACATATACACCATCAGAATGGAAGAATTGAAAGGAAACACAGACGCATAGTAGACATTGGCTTAACCTTACTAGCTCAAGCTCAGTTGCCCCTTAAGTTTTGGTGGAATGCTTTTCACATAGTTGTCTATTTAATAAATAGACTTCCTACTCCAGTTTTAAACAACATTTCACCTTTTCAAAAATTGTTCAACCAAACACCAGATTATTCATTTCTCAGAACTTTTGGCTGTGCTTGTTATCCAACCTTGAGACCATACAATAAACATAAGTTTGATTTCAGAACTTGCATATGTATATTCATTGGTTATAGCTCTTATCATAAGGGCTATCAGTGTCTTGATTCTTCAGGAAGAGTTTATACATCTAATCATGTTGTCTTTGATGAAACTTCCTTCCCTTATGTCTCTGGTTTATATTTTTCATCTCCTAATACATGTCAGTTTCCAGTCTCTTTATCAGAGTCATCTATCTCTTCCTCTTCTATTCCTTCCTTTGTTCATCTGCAGGTTCCTTCAGTAACATCATCAACAAGTATTCCTGCTGTTTTACAAACACATATCAATCCAAATTCTTCTCCTTCCTTGGGTACTGAATCATTCAGTCCTTCCACATATCATTCACCAGCTCATATACTACCTTTACCTCAGTCTAGTGGTCATCAAATGTTAACTAGATTGAAAGCTGGCATCTTCAAACCAAAGACTTATTTGTCAACTCTATTAGCTCAGTCTTCTGAACCTCTTTCAGTCTCTCAAGCACTTGCTGATCCTATGCGGTTCAAAGCTATGCAAGAAGAATTTCAGGCTCTTCAAAACAATAAGACATGGGAATTGGTCTTGCCTGATACACTTGTTAAAATAGTTGGCAATAAGTGGGTTTTCAGAATCAAATACAACTCCGATGGATCTATTTCAAGATACAAAGCTCGACTGGTTGCTAAGGGGTTTCATCAAACTCAGGGAGTTGATTATACTGAAACTTTTAGTCCAGTGGTCAAGGCTTCAACAGTAAGGGTAATTCTCAGTTTAGCAGTTCTTAACAAATGGGTGATCAAATAAGTGGATGTAAACAATGCCTTTCTCAATGGCATTTTAGTTGAAGAAGTATACATGGCACAACCTGAGGGTTTTGTGGATTCCGCTAAACCTCATCACATTTGCAAGTTAAAGAAAGCTATATATAGCTTGAAATAAGCTCCTAGGGCTTGGTTTGACAGGTTCAAAGATGCAATGATAACTCAGTGGCATTTTCAGCACTCAAAATCAAATAGCTCTCTCTTCTATAAATGGGTGAATGGTCATGTAATTTTGGTTCTGGTTTATGTTGATGATATCATTCTCACTGGTTCCAATCCTCAGCTAATTGTTGTGTAAATTTTATTAAATTCGCAAGCGCACGAATCTATTTTAGAATAGACTAATGGTGACGAGTGTCGATCTCACGAGGAGGTAGATTTTAATTGTGTGTAGAATTAATTTTGCAAATGGGTGGTTGGATTTGTGGTGAAAATAATTTGGAATATCCTAAAATTGGAATTGAAATGGCGAGAATAAATTCTAAAATTGGAATTGAAATAACGAGAATAAATTGAAGAGAAATCTATTGAGATGATGTACTTGGGTATCTAGATCCGTATCAACATGCATCATGGGCTAAATAATCCTTATTAATGTCAATTAAATCATGAGGGGGGTTTTCACACCTCATGAACCACGCTCTAATCAATATGGTGCTAAGGGCTTATCGTGCCAAATAATAATAACCTTGATCTAGGGGGCCGGTGAAACCAAGGCGGTACTAGACAAGATTAGTGTTATTTGTCGACGAGAAGTCAAAACATTCACAAAAATTAGAGGGGAAGAGAAAGTAAATTTACCAAATTAAGCCCATGACACATGTTGAGACTTCACCTTCAACCCAAGCTTGAAAGAAAATTAGCCACTCATAATTGAACTAAGGGCAAAATAAAAATTTATTAAAATACGTAGAAAATACAAAATGGAGAAGGAATTACAAAAAATGAATCCCAAAAATGGATTCAGAGATATCAAATTAGGGGGGAAAAGCCCCATTTTTATAGATACATTGAATAAATCGTGGCCATCAGATTAAAAACAATTTGGACGCTCAGGATTGTGCCACGTCATCAGTCAATAGTACGCGGTTTGACCACGCGGGTGAACCGTGAACAATAACACGGTTTGACCTGGGATGAACAATGATGCGGTTTGGTTGAAAATAATCCTGTGTGATGCATGTAACGTACGCGAGATTTTTGGTCCACTGATATGCTGCCACGTCACTATCAACAGTACATAAGAATTTTAGTCGAACATGATTGTGATACCTCATCAGTCAATGCCACATCATCGGTCAATGCCACGTCATCGATCCGTCTATGTGAACAGTGTCGTGAACAATATCGTATACATGAATGGTACCGCACATGTGAACAGTGCCATTTTTCCTTTTATGCTCCTCCTAAGGTTTTCGATCGTCCTGAGTTCAAAAGTGGTGTCCGTTTTACCGTCTGATCTCTCGTTTATTGTGAAATGACTATGATACCCCTAAAATACATAAAATACTTATTTACAATAAAACACACATAATTAAATTACAAGAACCTTAAATACATAAAAGTAAGGGTTGTTAGTAAGACTTGAAATGTAAAATGACGATTTTCTCCTTTATAAATATACATTTTCTAACACTCAACACACCCCCCAACCAACTTATTGATAGTCCCTAGCAAATTAAGTGAAAACAAAATTCAAACACAATTTTTTTTTGTTTATTCAATCAGACTAATGATAACAATCAAATAAAAGTATAAGCATTATCTCAAGTCTAAAGAAACATCACACCCACATCAACCATCCACATGAATCAGTCTAGTAGATTTTGTCATAGCTACCTTCAAGAATGACATGTCAAACCCCAAAATCTCACTGGAAGTAGTGACACTCTCACAAAGAAATTAAACCCAATAAAAATAGTCACTCCAATGAATGGTAATTGAGAGAAAATAATAAAGAAGTGATATCACATGCTCTCACCAAGATGACAGAAATATGCCCTTAGCGTAGAAATAATACGATCTCAAGTCAAACAAAAATGCTAGTCAACCCACTTTATTTCTCTTTTTTTTTTATTATGCATCACTACATCTTTTTAGCCCATATAACTAGCTTCTACTTCAAACTATAGTTCCCTAAAATCAAGAAGGACTTTTATTAGGACGTAACGTAGGCTAGGGACATGGCTAACAAAGAAGGAAAATAAGGAAAACAAAGTGTATGTTTGAGAAAAATGCAGAGGATTTTTTTTTTGGAAGTTGCAAGGTGGATTTCACCTATTATTGTTATTTTTTTTCTTCTTTTTTTTGAAACAATTTTTTTTTTGCTTTTGGTTGGCACAACGTCATTGAACAAAATAATTATTTACATTTTTCTCAAACATAAATAGGTGATGGAACTTATAAGACATTGGGTAGTACTCCAAATCGGAGTGGGTCAAGATGATAAGTTAAACAAATAGAAGGCTTTTTTTTTAAAGGCTCAAAATGGTTAGCTATGGATATTTCACAAAAGGGATGGCTAGAAAGGCTCTAACGGATCAAAGATGGCCTTTCCATAATCTTTTAGGGCTCTAAATAATCTTCCATATCTACTAGTTAGATGGGCCTCCAAATGTAGCAACACACATTTTTTTTTAATTTTAAATTTTTTTTAAGGGTTAACTCAAAAGAAATCTAGAGATCGTGTATACAATAATAAACTGCTAAGCTGTATAAAGAATGGGCAAAATGGTTACTCTTTAAAAAAAATGATAGGCTTAAAAACTCACTTGGTACTTATTATGACATGTTCATTCCTTCAAGCAACTCATATTTGTCTCCGATATCAATATGTAGAGTAGCAAAAATAGGGTAACATCACTTAAGACCAAAGATAATACAAATACTAAAATTTAAAATTAATCATGTCATCCAATATTAAAACAAATCACAAATTTTTTTTTAAACAACATTCTACCCCCCAACCTATTCTAATCATGAAAGGAAAATATACATGCAGAAATGTGAAAATGATGCAGAAAAATTAATTAGAAAAAGAATTTTTTTTTTAATTTTTAACTAAGAAGATGCGTTTTTAGAGGCACTACACTCCATATTCAGCCATCTTCGACTCAAATATTTGAAAATGTATATTTATAAATGAGAAATTAAAAAGAAGAAGAAAAATGAACATCAAAACTTAATAAAGAAAAAGAAAACGTCTGAATTTTTTTTTGAATTTTTTTTCTTGTTGTTGTTTTTTTTTTCAAACGATGAAGATGCGTTTCTAGAGTCACTACACTCCATATTCAACCATCTTTAACACAAAAAGTTAGCAACAGTTAGTTTCTACAACAAAAAATTAGTAAAAACTTAACCAAGATTCCACAATTGTCGACTATTCCCTCCCCCCAACCAGAACGAAACATTGTCCTCAATGTTTTAAAGGAAAGAAGTAGAGTTTAGAAGACATCACCTGGGTGGTGTAACACAGAAGAAAATATTTACAGGCGGAGAGTTAAATCTAATTTGTACTTCTTACTGCGGCTACTGTTACCGTCATCATTTGGACGCTCGAACACAAAGGCCCAGGGATCTGGCTCCGGTTTATAAGCTTGTAACATATCAAGTAGCTCATTAGCAGTGTGAGCACAAATAAAAAGCTTTTTGGCATTGGGAGGAACGAAAAAGTTTTTTATTGCATGGTTAAGAAATGCGATAAAACCATCATAAAAGTTATTGACATTTAACAAACCGATGGGTTTCTGGTGGATGTGCAGATGGGCCCATGATGCTAGTGTGATAAGTGCCTCTAGTGTTGCAAGATCTCCTGGAAGGAAAATAAAAGCATCAGCATGATTAAGCATTTCAGTTATTCGTTCTTGCATACCTGAGACGACTAACTCTTCTCCAGTTGATGAGTCAGACGAACTGCCCAATGGTTTTAGGACTCTTGGGATGATGCCTAACACTTGACTTCCTTTGATAAAAGCTGTTTCTGAGACCATTTTTGATAACCCTCGGTTACCTCCTCCATACACTAAGTGTAAATTTCTCGCTGCTATGCTTCGACCAAGATCTATGGCTGCCTCAACGAACTCTTTATGTTTGCCATAGGTAAATCCAGAAAGCACACAAATGTTCTTGAATTGTCTATTGGGCGTAGCTGCCATTGGAATATTTCTCAAAAATAATGTGTGAGTGTTTGACAAAAGAAATCACATTTAAGAGTCTTGGTGATAGTGGGTCACAGCTGTGAATGAGGTAATACGTCAGTGTCAAATAACGCGTGAAGCACATGGCTCGCGAGTCAAAAAGGAAACAGTAAAAAGGAAAAAGCAAACAGTAATAAAATTATTAAAGACAATAATGCAAAAAATAAAACAACAGTGAAATGAAATAAAATAACAGTAAAGTAAAAGGATATTTACACGTAGTTGCGACTGTGGCTCACATCTTCCTCTGGTTTTACGTCCAGAAACGGCTTGAACGCCCTCTATGGGTCGAGGATAGGCTTCCCATCCAGTTTTCTTATAAACTGGCAAACAGGGTCGTTTATAGTCAGATTCCCGAGACTATATCGTGCATGCTCTTTCTGGAATAATGGCCATAACTGGAGAATCGCTCCTTGCACATATCCACTGGGATGCGTTTCAAGAGACAGAAGGATATCATCCAATGACTCCTTATTCAAGCCATCCCTAATGAATTGAATCTTATCTTCCCTGTTATCAAACACCATTCCTAAAGAACATGGGTTTTTATCGCAACTCATTCTGGCACACTTATGACAAGCAACAGAAATTTTTCGAGCTCGTCGTTTTCTTGCATAATTTTCTTTACCACAACCAGGCATGTATGCAATAAATTTTGGAGGTAACTCACTTGCCAATCATACTTTCGCCTCGATTAACCAATGGATGTCAGCATGTATGTTATTCCTCATGAGCAATCGCATGTGTTCGAACCGAGCTTTATAGATTGTAAGGAGGGCATTCTGAGGGAGTGAAGAATCTCCAGTCGGTGAGTCAGACAAATTGCCCAAAGGTTTTAGGACTCTTGGGATGATGCCTAACACTTGGCTTCCTCTGACAAAAGCAGCTTCTGAGACCAATTTTGATAACCCTCGGTTACCTCCATACACCAAGTGTAATTTTCTCTCTGTTATGCTTCGACCAAGATCTATAGCTGCATCAATGAACTCTTTATGTTTGTCATAGGTAAATCCAGAAAGTACACAAATGTTCTTGAATTGTCTATTAGGAGTAGCTGCCATTGGAATATTTCTCAAAAATAATTTGTGAGTGCTTAACAAAAAGTCATATTTAAGAATCTTGGTGACAGTGGGTCACAACTGTGTATGAGGTGGCATGTTAATGTCAAATAACACGTAAAGCACATGGCTCGCGAGTCAAAAAGGAAACAGTGAAAAGAAAAAGAAATAATGATAAAATAAAATTATTAAAGACAATAATGGAAAAGATAAAATAATAGTGAAAATAAAATAACATTGAAGTAAAAGGATATTTACAGGTAGTTGCGACTGTGGCTCACATCTTCATCTGGTTTTACGTTCAGAAACGGCTTGAACGCCCTCTATGGGTCGAGGATAGGCTTCCCATCCAGTTTTCTTATAAACGGGCAAACATGGTCGTTTATAGTCAGATTCCCGAGACTATATCGTGCATGCTCTTTCTGGAATAATGGCCATAACTGGAGAATCGCTCCTTGCACATATCCACTGGGATGCGTTTCAAGAGACAGAAGGATATCATCCAATGACTCCTTATTCAAGCCATCCCTAATGAATTGAATCTTATCTTCTCTATTATCAGACACCATTCCTAAAGAACATGGGTTTTTATCGCAACTCATTCTGGCACACTTATGACAAGCAACAGAAATTCGTCGAGCTCGTCGTTTTCTTGCATAATTTCCTTTACCACAACCAGGCATGTATGCAATAAATTTTGGAGGTAACTCACCTGCCAATCGTACTTTAGCCTCGATTAACCAACGGATGTCTGCAGGTATGTTATTCCTCATGAGTAATCGCATGCGTTCGGACCGGGCTTTATAGATCGTAAGGAGGGCATTCTGAGGAAGTGAAGGGAATCGCTTGTGAAGCTTTGCTAGAATCTCGGTTCTGTCCATACCTTTGCCTCAGAATATCAGTTATTATGGGAAACTGAAGTAACCGACTTGATTGTCACGGAGTACCGTTATCCGCCACTTCACCGGGGTAGCAAACTAAAGCAAACAAAAAGAAAAACAAATTAAAACACAAAAGAAAATTAAAATCGTCCTCTTATTGAATTTACCTCAAGCTCCAACTGGATGTCGTAAACACTTCTCTCAATGTCTCTGAGTTGGCTTTCTAAACCCTCAACATAGGCTACTAACTCTGGTGGTTGTAGAGCCCAAATGCGATGTGTTTTACAAAATTGAATCTGCCTTTTGAGATGAGTTTTGACACGTTGAAGTGGTTTAAGAATGTTCAGGAGGAACGGTCTAAGTATGGTACTCATGATTAACAATGATAAGAGAAAACTTAATGGTAAAACAAACACACTTATGCAAAAATAATTTCCATTAGCAAAAGAATAATAAAAAGAAAGAAAGAAAAATCAAACCACCGAAAAGAAAAAAATCAATTCAAATCTCGTGGGTCACTCAAATTTATTTCGGTGTCTTCTCCATGCGGTTGGTACTCTAGATATGGTTTTAATCTTTGACCATTAACTTTAAATGTGACACCGTTCTTTGGGTCCTTAATTTCAATTGCCCCATATGGAATAACAGTATGAACAATAAAGGAACCAGACCATCGAGAGCGTAACTTACCTGGGAATAGGTGCAAGCGAGAATTCAATAAAAGCACTTTCTAACTTGGATTTGTGGTGAAAATGATTTGGAATATCCTAAAATTGGAATTGAAATGGCGAGGATAAATTCTTAAATTGGAATTGAAATGACGAGAATAAATTGAAGAGAAATCTATTGAGATGATGTAATTGGGTATCTGGATCCATATCAACATGCATGATGGGCTAAATAATCCTTATTAATGTCAATTAAATCATGAGGGGGGTTTCCACACCTCATGAACCATGCTCTAATCAATATGGTGCTAAGGGCTTATCGTGCCAAATAATAATAACCTTGTACTAGGGGGCCGGTGAAACTAAGGCGGTACTAGACAAGATTAGTATTATTTGTTGACGAGAAGTCAAAACATTCACAAAAATTAGAGGGGAAGAGAAAGTAAATTTACCAAATTAAGCCCATGACACATGTTGAGACTTCACCTTCAACCCAAGCTTGAAAGAAAATTAGCCACTCATAATTGAACTAAGGGCAAAATGAAAATTTATTAAAATACGTAGAAAATACAAAATGGAGAAGGAATTACAAAAAATGGATCCCAAAAATGAATTCAGAGATATCAAATTAGGTGGGGAAAGCCCCTTTTTTGTAGATACATTGAGTAAATCGTGGCCATCAGATTAAAAATAGTTTGGACGCTCAGGATTGCGCCACGTCATCAGTCAACAGTACGTGGTTTGACCACGCGGGTGAACAGTAACACGATTTGACCCGGGATGAACAGTGACACGATTTGGTTGAAAATAATCTTGTGTGATGCATGTAACGTACGCAAGATTTTTGGTCTACTGATATGCTGCCACTTCACCATCAGCAGTACATAAGAATTATGGTCCAACAGGATCGTGACACCTCATCAGTCAATGCCACATCATCGGTCAATGCCACATCATCGATATGTCTATGTGAACAGTGTCGTGAACAGTATCGTACACATGAATAGTACTGTACATGTGAACAGTGCCATTTTTCCTTTTATGCTCCTCCTAAGGTTTTCGATCGTCCTGAGTTCAAAAGTGGTGTCCGTTTTGTCGTCTGATCTCTCTTTTATTGTGAAATGACTATGATGCCCCTAAAATATATAAAATACTTAATTAAAATAAAACACACATAATTAAATTACAAGAACCTTAAATACATAAAAGTAAGGGTTGTTAGTAAGACTTGAAATGTAAAATGACGATTTTCTCCTTTATAAATATACATTTTCTAACACTCAACACTAATTCAACAAGTAATTCAAGACATGCATCACACCTTTGCTTTAAAAGATTTGGGGGATCTCAACTACTTTCTTGGAATTGAAGTGGTTAAGTCAGCAAATGGTCTTTATCTGTCTCAAGCAAAATACATTGCTGATATGTTGGCAAAATATGATATGGTTTATAGCAGTCCAATATCTACACCTATGTCTACTAGTCAATATCTCACAAAGGATTCAGGTGACATCATTACCAATGTATCTCAATACAGAAGTATTGTAGGTGCCTTACAATATGTTACCCTTACGAGACCTGATATAGCCTATTCAGTAAATAAGCTTAGTCAGTTTCTATCTAATCCACGCACTTCACAATGGGAAGCTTGTAAAAAATTACTGAGATATTTAAAAGGAACTTTACATCTTGGTCTGCATTTTCACATGGCTGGAGCACTTCAACTACATTGCTTCACATATTCTGATTGGGCCTCTGATCGAGATGACAGAAAGTCAGTAGCTGATTATGTAGTCTATCTAGGTCCAAACTTAGTCTCATGGTCATCCAAGAAGCAAGCAGTGGTATCCAGGTCAAGCACAAAAGCTGAATACCGAGCTTTGGCTCATGCTACTTCAGAAGTTATATGGATACAATCTCTTCTTCAAGAGCTGCAAATTAAACTCAGTACTACTCCCATGATGTGGTGTGACAATCAGGGGGCCATTGCTTTAGCATACAATCCTGTCTATCATGCAAAAACAAAGCACGTTGAGCTGGATATTCATTTTATTCGAGACAATGTTGCAGCTAAGAGTATTGCAGTTAGTTATGTGCCTAGTGATGATCAGTCAGCTGATATATTGACCAAAGCACTTTCATTCAAGCAGTTTGATTATCTGTGACACAAGCTGAATGTCTATCCTGGACATTTCAGCTTGAGGGGGGATGTTAGTGATATCGAAAGCAGAGCACAGAAGCAGAGTATGACTGACTGCAGCTGATTAGCTCATGAAAGCTGACATGACAAGTTAGTTATACAGCTCACCTCACACAGTTGAAATGTAACGAACTGAGTGAATTATTGAGCTTGTTTTAGCTTGCTATATAAACGTGTATTATGTACTCAGTTTGTTAATGCTTTGACATATAAATAAAAATACAGATTCATTTCATTTTCTATTTCATTTTCTTAAGCTTTCCAGTTAGCCAAACAACTCATTTCCTATAGTTTTCTCACCATCAAACCACAAACTTCTTCAGAACGGGTTGTGAATACCACTTTGGATCCATTATAGAGTGGGCCAGGAAGAGGGACTCCTACTTTCGTTAAATCAACTCGATCCCATATGTCATCCAGCAATAGAACAAACTTCTTTTCCTTCAAATTCCTGAAGATGTCAAGAGCTTTCTGTTCAATTCTTCTACTTTTCCACGCATCGTTCAATAAACCAATCTTCTCCCCGATAGTTTCTTGAATGTTTTCAAATCGCAAGTCTTTTGACACTACGACCCATATCACATAATTAAAATTAGTTGGACTCTCAAGAAATTTGTTGTTGATCTGGGTCAATAGTGTAGTTTTACCGACACCGCCCATGCCGTATAGGCCAACAATACCTGCTGGTTCTTGTACAAGACATCTCCAAACTCGTTCAAGTTGTGATTGCAAGCCTACTACTGTTGGCTTAAAAGGTCTCTCATCTACAGCGGGCTCTGGTTCTTCCTCAGCCACCACCTCAAAAACTCCTTCGCCCACCAAAGTCTTGACATCACTCAGCTTTTTAGCCACTCTTTTCCCAAACTTGTAGCTTGACGGGCAGTTCTTGGAACAATAGCCTCCAAGACATAGTTTCTCAATTTCTTGAGAGCCATCTCTTATCAATTCATCAGCTTCAGCTTTAACAGAGTCCACCCTCGAAAGCCACACTTGCACTTGGTCCAGCGTTCTCATTTGTTGCCGTTCAGCATCGACAACCCTCGTCGTCAAATCGTTCTTTTTAGCGATTAGTTTTACCAATTCAGTCCCCAAGGCTTCAACATTGCCTTGGAGGTTTCTTATATATGTTGCTTTGCCAAGAAAGAAATCCAGGCAACGATTGAAAAAAGCACCATCGCACGAGATTGAGATTTGCAACATGTTGCCCATTCTTAGGATATGAATTCAACGGGACAAATCAAGAAAATTTGAACAGAAGCTGCTGCAGATTGAAAAATTTTAAAAATTTTGTGTTTCTGTAAATTTATAAAAGATTAGCCGTGCATCATTCGTGAATACTTTACTTGCCTTCAATAAGTGAGTCTTTCGCTTTAATCATTAATTAAATAGTTATACTTAACTTGTCATTTAAAAAAAGAATCCTGCTTTTGATTTGTGATTGTGCAATATGATCTTGCTTTCCATTTGTAATTAAATGTTACAACTTTCTTGTGCCACTAAAGTTTAAAATATTAAAAGCAATTAACGTATAATATTACTTTTCGGACCAAGGTTTCCAACGTTGAACATGATAATTGGGAAAGACATACGTTTAATATTAACGTTTAATTTTACTATTCTGCGTTTGATTCATCTCGTTAAAAGTTACAAAATGGTATATTGTACACTTAAAAGAATACATGTAGCTCAAGTTATAATTTTTAGAAACTACCTTACTCATTCTACGTAAACATCCTACATCAAATATCATTTAAATAAAATTCATAAATAACGAAACATTAGTTTAGAAACCTTATGTTTAATCAAATGTCTTCGCCCATATAACGTTAATTAGTTTTTCAATGGTTGCCAAGTAACCAGAAAGTTAGATGAACATATGTATTGAACTGTATTTTTTTAGTTTGTTTTGAAATAAAAAATAATTCGCATATTTTCTGCATTTATATTGCAAAATGCAAAATTTATTGTTTTTATATTACATTAACCATTGCCTTTAATAGTATATGATAGTATGATGATTAGTATAGAATCTTCAATATTACAATTATTCTATCTCTTAATCAGTCTCAAGCGAGAGCGTCTTTTTTTTGTTTTAAATGCTGATTTGAGATTTCACACTATTGTTGAATGCCTAACAACATTATAAATTGTTAAAAAATTATTTTACAACATTGTAAAAGTATTTGACAGCTGTGTGAAACTTTAAATCTATATTTTAAAAAACATGAATATCCGCACTAGAGAGTGACTCTTGTATCTTTTAGCAAAAGAACTAGCTACTATAAAGAAAAGGTGCCGTCCTAAGCCTTTGGTTCCCATGTTTGCATTGGCATTTTGTGATAGAGAATGTTGGCGTGCACCTTAAAAATGAGCCATTGTATTTTAAACATTAATGTTAGAAGTGTATAATCTTGCCTTGTGTTTAAAGTGGAAGCAATTAACGCATAATGATACTTTACTGAAAAAAAGTTTCAAGGGTTAACCATGATAATTAGAAAAGACATGCACACCCATTATTAATATCATCTTTTGATAAAAGAATAATAGCTCATAGAAACTTTATGTTTGATCAAATTTTTGTGAGATACATTTAGTTTTTCAATGACGGGCTATTTGCCCAAAAATCATATAAATATGCGCTACTTCGATAGATTCTTTGGCAATTTTATTTTTAAACTTTAAACATATTCTCTAACATTAGTTAATGGTGGTTAACAGTATATGCTTCTACCTTGCGATTCACGTTATTTAAATTACAGGTGTTTAATTTTTACAGCTACATGTTCGATTAAATGCCTCACTGATGAAGTCTTGGCGGGAAAGCCATATTTTGAATAATATAGAACAATAGAAGCACCTGATTCAACCATCGAGAGACTTCATCAGAGGCCAGAGATGAAGAGTTATTGTTAGAGAGAAACCTAGAAAGACCTAGAAATCTGGTTCAAGGTAAGGACGGTGAGCCGGTAGTTGTCAAGCAATGAGTAATGGCCGGCTTTTAGTGTTTTGTAACTTGCTTCTGCACAACTGTGCAGCAAATTTTTACAGTGATTGATTTAATTTGCACCAATCTAAGCAAGTTTACGATGTTGAAGAAGAAAGAAAAGACTATAATAATGAAATCAAGCCGTAAAAATGGTATTTTATTTAACTTGGAAAAGCGCGCACCAGAAATTAATGAAATGCGATCTGTGCTAAAGATTGAAAACAGAAAAGAAAAGCATTTTGAGTGGCTTCATCCTCCCACTGAAGGTTTCTCCACCAGTTTGCATCTCCATAAATAACAATTTTACGCTCCTTGGCACTTTTGGAATCGAGTGGAAGCTTCTTCAGCTCATAGCAGTCTTTTACAGTCATTTCTTTCAGACATGGGAAGGGCAAGGGCTTCCAGTAAATGCACTTCAGATTTGGCAGATTTTATAGTCCAAGAAATTGGAGTTTTGCAAATGGGTTTGGATTTCCAGCAAATTTTCCCACACTTATGATTTCTCCCATAGCCTTGCAAGCTACTGCAATAGACTTGAGGCTTGGAATGAAAACAAGGAATGTCAAGTCCTTCAATTTAGAGCAAAATGTTGCGGACCGCCCAAGTTGCCAGCCTAATTGCCCACCATTTTGGGCTAAAGAGCCAACACAAGGCCAAGAGTGCTAGCTTGGCCCAATTTCGGAAAGTTCTAGGCAACTCTAGTACATTTGAGTTTGTAAATACTCTAGAATACTCCATAGAATTCCAGCACATGTAAATGGTAGAATTATCTAGAATCTCTAGAGCTTGACAAGCCTCCCCTATAAATATGGGATGGCATTAGGCATTTGAATAACAAGCGTAGAGCAAGCAACTCAAACACTTGTAAGCTCTCTTGTAAGCAATACAATTCTCTTCATTCGGCTCCATTGTTCTCTTCTCTCTAGCTCTTCGAAAACCTTTGGCTTAGCTAGTTCGAGAAGCTCAAGGCTTACTTAGCAACATTCGGCAAAGTTGTCTAAGTGCCGCACGGGTTTGATGCGCAAAACACTTAACCCGTGACAAGTGATATCAAAGCTAAGGATTGCACCCACGCAAGTTAGCTCATGAGCAATGGCCAACCCTTCGAATCCAGCACAAGAGGGTGTTGTTGGTGTGGATGTTCCACCGGAACCAAGCCGCGGCCGTGAGGGAGAGTGCGCCCAAGGCAAGACTCAAGGCAAGTCCAAGGCCCCATCCGTGGATGCGTTGGAGCCTCATGTAAGCACTCTCGAAATCGCATTGTCCGCCGCTCAAGATAGCCTCGAGGGATTAGAGGAAAGAGTGGACGATCTTGAGGGAGAATACGCCGAGTTCATGGTGGCAACCAAAGCCCTCATCCAAGAGCAAGCAAACACTCTTCGAGGTGAGTTTAGTTCTTTTCATAATGAGTTACTTAAACTTCGTAGCTTTGTTCAAGATGAACTACGCGCTGTCCGCGCGGAAGTAGAGGAAGTCTGCTCGGATTGGGCATGGCACAAGCGCACACTCTCCGTAAGTCTAGCTTCCACAAGTACAAGTGATGCACGCAGCATTGACATGCCAAAGCCCGACACCTATGATAGTACACGCAACGCCACGATCATGGACAATTTCCTCTCTGGACTTGATCAATACTTCGATGCCTTAGGTGTCCGAGAGAAGGCATCGAAAGTGGGCACTGCACCCACCTATCTTTGAGGCACTGCACAATTATGGTGGCATCGCAAGCATGGCGAGATGGGCAAAGGCATTTGCACCATCAACACTTGGGTCGACTTCAAGCAAGAACTCCGAAAGCAGTTCGCCTAAAGCAATGTGGAGAAGGAAGCGCGAGCGTGCTTATGTCGCCTCAAGCAATCGGGTAGCATTCGGGACTACGTCAATGAGTTCATTACTCTTATGCTCGAGATAAGCGACACGTCCGACAAGGATTCGCTCTTCTACTTCCAAGATGGCCTCAAGGATTGGGCCAAGACTGAGCTTGATGGGCGTGGTGTTTAAGGCAAAGGTGGGGGAGAGAGTCGCAAGGACAAGGGTAACAACCGCAAAGATTGGGGGCAGAAAAAGCCGCCTAGCAACAAGAGCGGGCAAGGGAAATCGGAGGGCAAGAAGGAGGCACCAAAGCCACGCAGCCCATGCTTCATATGCAACAGTCCTCATTGGGTACGCGACTGTCTGGAGAAGAAGTCGCTCAATGTTCTTGCTGCCCAACTCAAGAGCAACCCCACAATATCTGCGGAAGAACCCCAACTCAGCATGGGTTCTCTCCAACGCCTTGCCGCACTCAATTGCCAGTAGCCCGCGCTTGTCAAGAAAGGGCTCATGTATGTCAGCGCGAAGATAAACAGCCAGTCCGTTCGCGCACTGCTAGACACGGGAGCGACACACAACTTTGTGTCCGTAGACAAGGCCAAGTGTTTAGGCCTCAAGGCCACCAAGGAAGGAGGCATAATGAAGGCAATAAACTCACCCGCCAAGCCAATTGCGGGAATTACAAAAGGCGTGCACTTAACACTCGGTACGTGGAGCGGAAAGCTTGATTTCTCCATAGTGCCCATGGATGACTTCAAGATGGTCCTCGGCATGGAATTCTTCGACCAAGTCCATGCCTTCCCGTTGCATGCTACAAACTCCCTAAGCATCCTTGACAAGAGTAAAGCATGCATGGTTCCCATAGAACGAGGCAAGCCTAAGGAGAAGACACTCTCCGCCATGCAATTCAAAAGGGCTTTCAAGAAGGACCCAAGTTTCTTGGTCTCCATTCGGGAACTAAAAGAGGAAGGAGATAGCGGAAAATCGCCAAGCCAAGTCCCTCCTCAAATACAAAACGTCCTTAACGAGTTCAAGGCTGTGATGCCTCCAGAACTTCCGAAGAAGCTCCCACCTCGACGAGAGGTAGATCATGCGATCGAACTGGAATAAGATGTGAAGCCACCAGCCTTGGCGCCCTACCGCATGGCGGCACCCGAACTTGAAGAGTTGCGGAGACAACTCAAAGACTTGCTGGATGCAGGCTACATTCGCCCCTCAAAGGCCCCATTTGGTGCACCGATCCTCTTCCAAAAGAAAAAGGATGGATCGCTACAGATGTGCATTGACTATAGAGTGCTCAACAAAATCACCATCAAGAACAAATACCCGATTCCCTTGATCATGGACTTGTTCGACCAACTTGGCAAAGCGTGGTACTTCACCAAACTTGACTTGCGCTCCGGGTACTACCAAGTGCGCATCACCAAGGGAGATGAACCAAAGACAGCGTGCACAACAAGGTACGGGTCTTTCGAATTTCTTGTCATGCCTTTTGGCCTCACTAATGCACCCGCCACATTTTGCACACTCATGAACAAGGTGCTCCAACCATTCCTCGACCTCTTTGTGGTCGTGTACTTGGACGACATCGTAGTGTATAGCACCACACTTAAGGAGCATGCCCAATATTTGCGACAAGTCCTCCAAGTACTTCGAGACAACGAGCTCTTCATCAAGATGAAGAAGTGCTCGTTTGCCCAATAAGAAGTGAAGTTCCTTGGCCACAAGATTGCGGGCGAGAAACTTATGATGAAGAATGCCAAGGTGAAGGCCATCCTCGAATGGGAGCCTCCCATAAAAGTGTCCGAGCTTCGCTCATTCCTTGGGCTGGTGAATTACTATTGCCGCTTCATCAAGGGCTACTCAGCCAAGGCGGCACCCTTGACGGATTTGCTCAAGAAAAACATAACGTAGCATTGGTCCGAAGAGTGTCAACGCGCATTCGAAGAGTTGAAAAGAGCAATTTCAGAGGAACCCGTCCTCGCTCTTCCGGACCACACAAAGCCCTTCGAAGTTCAAACGGATGCCTCAGATTTCGCCATTAGTGGAGTCCTTATGCAAGGAGGCCACCCCATAGCGTTTGAGAGTCGAAAGCTAAGCGATACGGAATGCCGCTACACAGTGCAAGAAAAGGAGATGACCGCAATCATACATTGCTTGCCGGTGTGGCGACATTACTTACTTGGCTCACACTTCACAATCATGATAGACAACGTAGCGACAAGCTACTTTCAAACTTAAAAGAAGTTGAGTCTGAATCAAGTACGGTGGCAAGATTTTCTTGCGGAATTTGACTATCGGCTCGAGTACAAACCGGGCAAGGTCAATGTCGTTGCGGTCGCTCTAAGCCGCAAGGCTGAATTGGCGACTCTCAGCGTGAGTCAACAAAAGTCCGACCTTGTCTCACGCATCAAGGAAGGCCTCCAACAAGATCCACTAGCAAAGGATTTGCTGGAGAAGGTGCTCGAAGGAAAGACAAGGCATTTTTGGCAAGAGGAAGGCATCCTCCTCACTAAAGGAGATCGGTTGTTTGTGCCAAGGTGGGGAAATTTGTGGAAACAAGTCATCAAGGAGTGCCACGACTCTAAGTGGGCTGGTCACTCTGGAATTGAACGCACCACCGCACTAGTACAAGCCTCGTATTTTTTGCCGCACATGAGGGACGACATCGAAGCATATGTGTGCACATGTCTTGTGTGTCAACAAGACAAGGTAGATCATCAACTCCCAGCGGGATTATTGGAGCTGCTACCACTCACAACAAGGCCATAGGAAAATGTCTCCATGGACTTCATCACATCGCTGCCCAAGTCCGAAAGGTGCGGAAGCATCATGGTTGTTGTCGACCGTTACAGCAAGTACGCCACATTCATTGCCGCACCAGCCGATTGCAAAGCGGACGAGGCAGCCTGTCTAATCGTCAAGCACATTGTGAAGCTTTGGGAGTTCCGAAGAGCATTGTGAGCAACCGAGACCCTCGGTTCACTGGGCGTTTTTGGACGGAACTCTTCAAGATGTTAGGGACCAATCTCAAGTTCTCGACATGTTTTCACCCCAAATGGATGGGTAGACCGAGCGCATCAATGGCCTCCTTGAGGTGTATTTGAGGCACTATATGAGCGTTCATCAGCGGGATTGGGCGAAGCTACTTGACATCACCCAATTTTCTTATAACTTGCAGTGAAGTGAGGCTACGGGTAAGAGTCTGTTCGAGATTATCATGGGGTTCCAGCCTATGACCCCCAACGCCATAGCCTCAACTTACAGAGGGAAAATCCTTGCGGCACACAAGCTCGCCCGCGAATGGCATGAGGAAGTTGACATCACGCAAGCATATCTCAACAAAGCCGCGAGGAAAATGAAAAAGTGGGTGGATACAAGGAGACGGCATGGTGAGTACAAGGAAGGTGATCAAGTCATGATCAAGCTCCTACCCCAACAATTCAAAACTTTGCGGAAAGTTCACAAGGGGTTAGTGAGGAGCTATGAGGGACCCTTCCGAGTTGTTCGTCGTGTGGGCAACGTCTCGTATCAACTCCAACTTCCACCAAGACTCAAGATCCATTCGGTCTTCCATATGAGCCTTCTCAAGCCATATCACAGAGATGTGGAAGACCCAAGTCGTGGAGAATCAAGGCGCGCGTCAACAGTTGTTGTCATTGCATTCGAAAAAGATGTGGACTACATCCCTGCGGATAGCGTGGTTTCGAGAAAAGGCGTGCCACCACATAGCAAGTACTTAGTGAAGTGGAAAAACCTCCCCGAGAGCGAAGCCACTTGGGAACGTGAAGATGATTTGTGGCAACTCGTTGAGCACATCCAGAATTTCAAGCATGAGAGCGCGATGAGGACGCTGCGAGCTTTGGTGGGGGAGGATGTTGCGGACCGCCCAAGTTGTTAGCCCAATTGCCCACCATTTTGGACTAAAGAGCCAACACAATGCCAAGAGTGCTAGCTTGGCCCAATTCCGGAAAGTTCTAGGCAACTCTAGCACATTTAAGCTTGTAAATACTCTAGAATACTCCATAGAATTCCAGCACATGTAAATGGTAGAATTCTCTAGAATCTCTAGAGCTTGGCAAGCCTCCCCTATAAATATGGGATGTCATTAGGCATTTGAACAATAAGCTTAGTGCAAGCAACTCAAACACTTGTAAGCTCTCTTGTAATCTCTCTTGTAAGCAATACAATTCTCTTCATTCAGCTCCATTGCTCTCTTCTCTCTAGCTCTTCAAAAACCTTTGGCTTAGCTAGTTCGAGAAGCTCAAGGCTTACTTAGCAATATTCGGCAAAGTTGTCTAAGTGCCGCACGGATTTGCTGCGCAAAACACTCATCCTGTGACAAAAAGCTTATTTCAAAATTCCGAAGGTTGTAGAAACCAAAATGTTGGACTTCCCCTACATAATCAATCTTCAATTCTACCAATTCATAACAGTCCGAAATCCGTAATCTTTTGAGCTACTTCAGATTTGCCACACCTGAAACATCAACCGAAGTCGAATCTTCGAAGTCTTGGAGGAGCATAGCTTGAGTACAATTTTGTAACTTATGTGAGGTCAAAAAACTTTGGTGGGCATGAGAACTTCCCAAGGTCAAGCTCAAAACCTCTAAATGTTTCAAACGAGGCGACTCCTCTACTAAGAGTTCTCGCCCACCAAATAAAACGCTTTCTATTGGATAATGGCCGCGGGAAATATAACCACTGCCGAACATCCTCAGCACATGTAACCTTGAAAAATTAGACATTAGTTGTCGAGGAACTTTTAATAAACGACATGTGTTTTCCAAATTCAAACATTTAAGATTTGCCAACGCCTTTAACTCTTCAGGAATCTCATATATAAGTGAGGTGTAAAGATCAAGGTGTTCAAGTGAAACCAACTTTGAAATCCCCAAAGGTAATTCGAATAATTCCAAGTAACGTGACAGGCTAAAAACTTTGAGAGAAGACATCTATTGAAAGAAGTCATTAGAGGTAATCTAGGAACCTCACATCATGTCAATGCTAATTCATACTCCAAGGTAACGACATTACCTTTGAGGTTTTAAGAAAGCAATCCAGGCAACGATTGGAAAAAGCGCCGTCGAATGAGATTGAGATTTGCAAACTGTTACCCATACTTTGGGTAAGAATTCAACCAAGAGAAATAAAAAAAAATTTTAACGACATTGATTAACAGAATCTGCTGCGGAAATGTATATCAAATTAAAAATTTTTAAAAGATTGGACATGTTCCATTCCTGACTGCTTTAACTTACTTTAATAAAATAGCCTATCACTTTCACTTTCCTTATTCTTATTCTTTCCTTTTGAAAAAAAATAATTTAAAAAAAAAACAGGGGCTCTAAACAGAGCTAAAGAACAATAGAACGAGGATGGGTCATCCCATAAGCATCATGAAACAAGAAAGATCTAACGCCCAACGGGGGAGTAGGGTACACAACAAGACCAAGAGGAATGGAGAAAGCTAGGCTCGCCATAAAATCAGTCGTAAAGTTAGCTTCTCAGTAAATATGAGAGATGTAAACTTGCCAATCCAACTTTAAATAATCATTGATAGCTTGAATAAGCGGGGCATAGTGATTGATATCCAAGGTTGGCTTAGTCACCAACTGAAACACACAACGACTATTTGTTTCAACTTTGAGCCTTCTTATGCCAGAGTTCCAAGCTAGATGCAACCCTTGATACAAACCCCAAAGCTCTGCTACTATAATAGAACATGATCCAATCATCATCCCAAAACCACTAAGCCAGCGACCCATGTGATCTCGAAATAGCCCCCCAGCAGTAGAAATCACATTCCTATTATGAGCACCATCAGTGTTCAAAGTACACTAAGGCCAATCCGGAGGTTTCCAAGAGATCCATCTATTCACCCTTGTATGCCCTGTGGTTTTTGCTTTGTGCAATATGATTTGAAAAGATCAGGCATCTTCCGTTACCGACGGCTTTAGTTGCCTTTTATAAAAGCATATCGCTTTTTTAAATATTTATACTTGAAATTTAATAAGAGTCTTGTTGTTTTGCTTTTAGAGTTCAACCATGAGAACCAAAGAAAATTTTACGAGTTTGATGAACAGAAGCTGCTGGGGAAGAAAGTATATTGATTTTGAATAATAAGAAAAAAATTTACGAGTTTGGTTTCTTATACATGCTACTTGTACTTCTCAAAAAAAAAAAGCAGCTCTAGGCCAACAATCTATAATATTCTTTTCAGAAATGCGACAATTTTTTTGGATATAAACTACAACGGTGGCGAAGGAGAGCGTGGACTAAGCTGGGATTAACCTACTCAAATTTCAGGAAAAATTTTAGTTTCATTTACAAAAATGCTTCAATTTTACAAAATTGAAGCATTTGGTACTGCATATTCACAAAACTGCCAAGTGCTAAAAATTTGTCACTATCATCAATTTTGTCCCTTTTTCCTTTCTAATAAAGTTGGGAAAAGGACGGTAAGTCCCCTAACGTTTGGCAAAAGAGATATAAAATTTCTTAACATTTCAAAAAAGGTATATAACTATTTTCTATTGATAAATTCTATTTGTTTTAATAGTAAATTTATTTTTAATTTATAATAATTATTATTATGTTCCTATAATAAATAAATCAATATATTGACTTAAGACATCATGTGTATAATGAAATCAATAATTTTTTTATTTAAAACTTAAAATTAAAATGTAATTATCTTTTGCCCAAATTATTCATCATTTTTTTAGAATGAATTTTAATTTTTCTGTTCTTCATCATTTTTTATTATCCTATTATTGGAAATGGTATATTCATAATTTAGAATGAATAATTTGGGCAAAAGATAATTACATCTCATTTTCAATTTAAATAAAAAATTATTGATTTCATTATACACGACATCGACAACATGCCACAATTCAATATATTGATTTATTTACTATAGGGATATAATAGTAATTTTAAATTAAAAACAAATTTATTATTAAAATCAATTGAATTTACTAACAAAAATAGGGGTTATATGTCTTTTTTGAAACGTTAAGGAATTTTAAGCCTATTTTCCTAAATGTTTTGAGATTGAAAGACCTTGTTTGATAAAGTTATGAAGATAATAAAATTATCACTTATTTGGCTTTAATTCTTTGAATCTGATCATTTTTCTTGTCAAAAGAGCTTAATTCACAAGGTATTCCTTAAACCCAAAAGTATTAGTTTAATGTTAGGGCTTAATGTCACGCCCCAAACTCTAAAGGTGATCTTTTTATCAAATAATATCTCAGAAGTGCTGAAATCATATTATTAATGAGACTACTTAAATATTTTACAAAGCTGTTAAACTTAGAGTTCAATGACATTATTCCCAAAAGCAAAAGACATAATACACTTAATAAGTCACCAACGCCTCATAGCCTAATCAAAACATGTCGAAAAATCCTTCTATGACCAAGGGAACTAAGGAAAATGAATAGGTTTGCCAAATCCGTTATGCGATAGATCCAGGAGTCATTTAAAAATCACAACAAATTATAGTGAGTATAAAAACTTAGTAAGTAAACTAATTTTTCATATAGCAAAAAGAATACAAAATATATACAGTGTCTATGCATGAAATAACGTGAGTACAAACTTACTTTCAAAGGTTTCACAATTCACAAGTCACTTAACAAAACTTATCACTCTTATTATAAGAATTTCCACACTTTTTTACAACTTAGTAGAACTTCACTTATCACATATTATTTAATACTCCTAAGTAACTCGTTGGTGGCTTACCATGCATATTACATGGTTTCACATAAGCATATAGCTGCTTATTAAGCAAGTAAAAATTCATTAAAAATTCACTTGTCACTTTCAGAAATGCAAAACCTTTTTTTTTTACCATACCAAAATACATAACTTGAATGTGGTATTTTGTGTTGTGCGTGACACTTTACACTACGTGTGACACTTTGTAGCAAACTACCCTTCGAGAGGTGGCACCCATATGCCCTAAGCAGTGGTCCCTAATACAAGCTTTCATAAACATAACATAAGAACAAATTTTATAGATCATAAATTGCAAACACAATTAATAAACATAATTCTTTTGATCACATAAAGGCTTACAAAAAACATTTGCATGTTCATGCTTATGCCACAGCATATATCAAACACATTTTCAAAAGCTTTCAATCTTTCATAATACACATATCAAAATAATATTTTCAAAATTGGCACCAATGAATATATTGTGATCCTAGTTTAAAGTATAGTTTACTTACCTCTTGTTGGTCAAAACAGTACGCTTAACTCGTAATCTAACCACCCTAACCTAACATTAAAGATTGAACTCTCATAAACATCATATTCATACTAAAAGTAGTAACAAACTATTCTCTTTAAGGAACTATTTCTTATAACCTCATGAATCAAAAGGGTTTCATTCTCATAGTCTAAAATATAAATGACAAGCCCTTAGTCCTTGATTTTTATAAAATAAAATGTTAATCCGAAAATCATGAAACCTTTTAGGACTTAAACAGACACATAACTTTTGTAAAAATTTCAAAGCCAAAAATATATTCCAAGTTTATTTTATTTGAAGGCTATTAAATCCTGAAATCTAGAATTTGTAACTAATTAAGGATCATTTATTCATCAATTCAAAACAATTAAAATACAACAAATTAAGATCCCAATTTTGGATATGATATATTAGACATATATAGGGGTAAATTTGAAAAGTTTCATAATTTTTGGAGTAAGTTTTGATCAGTCAAAACATTTTTCTCATTTTATAACATTGCAGAAATTTCAGTTTTTTAGAATCTAAATGTCTAATTCAAAAATTCATTACAAATAGAATATAAACCATTTTCTAATGAAATATAAATTATATTTCCTTTAAGATGTCTAGTTTTATCATTTGCAAACAAATTTTCATAACTCAAAAGTCATAATTCTAAATATTTTTTCAAGTGTGTGACTGTCACATACAATTCTGCACATATTTCATTATTCTTCATTACTTTCCCTTAATCAATAATTTCTCAAGACGTAACACCCATAAAAATCACACAATAACATAAAAGATTCAAAACTCCCAAATCCTAATCCTATAGAGATCAAACAAAATACTTTAAGTTTACACAAGAAATAAAGTACACAAATATAAGAGAATTGCATACCTTAAGCACCTGCACAATTACTGAACTCTTTTGCTACTTGAGTGAGTGATAAAAGCCAGGAAAAAAATGATTTGGCCGACCAATGTGAGGGAAGGAAGAGCTAGCATTTTTGCTAGTTGGCTTGGTCGGGCTCAAGTGAGTTTGACTTAAAATATCCTAAGCCCAAAATTAATTAAGCCTAAGCACTAGTGCTGTATTAAAATCTACATTGATATTATTAATTGTAACGAAATAGCTGTAATAGCAATAATAACACAAAAAAATGCTTTTAAGAAAATAACAAATAATCATAACAATGCAATAAAAATAATATTAATAATTATTCACTTGATTTCTAGATATTATATTTATAGACTTTACTTTTAGAATTTTTTTATTGTTTATTTTAGTGATTCTTTCAATGACAAAATTCCAAGATTGTTGATGTTATAGACTCTCTTATTCTGTTTACATTGTTAAACACTCTTTATACATATTGCTTGATGAATTGGATTTTGACGGCAGATAATAGGAAAAAGAAATTTCTTATTAAAAAAAAAAGTTATTGGCTTTGCCCCTGAATTACGTCACTTTAAAATTCTTGTGAGCTCTCATCAAAGAGGAGTGCTAGACGCCTAGACGTCAAGAATGCCGAGAGAACACCGAGAGAATGTAGAAAAAACAAAAGTAGCAAGAAAAAACAAAAGGGGCAAAAGTTCACGGGTGGGAGGTGGGGCCGAGAAAAACGGCATTACTGTATGCCGTTTCTCTCGGCATTCTCTCAGCATTCTCGCTGAGAAGCATTTTCCCCCATCAAATCGAAAACTTTTTCTAAACAGGTTGTGAATACCACTTTAGGCCACGAAGAGAGAGGCCACTTTTGTTAAATCTACCCGCTGTCACATGTCATCTAGCAATCGAACAAACTTTTTCTTCCTAAAAACGTTGAAGATGTCTAGAGCTATATATTTCTTGAAGACTTTTATTCNTAGGCCACGAAGAGAGAGGCCACTTTTGTTAAATCTACCCGCTGTCACATGTCATCTAGCAATCGAACAAACTTTTTCTTCCTAAAAACGTTGAAGATGTCTAGAGCTATATATTTCTTGAAGACTTTTATTCATCCATGAATCATCAATCAAACATCTTCTTCCCGATAATTTCTTGAATTTTTTCAATTTGCAAGATCATACAATCAAAATCTGCTGGCCTCTCGAAAAATTTATTGTTGATATGGGCTGGTCTGTTGGAACTTTAAATGTTTATTTACATGATCGAATAATGTACTTTTAGCTACAGATTCTGTCAAGTTGGTGGATCCTGGTTCAAACAAAAGCTCTGGGGTTTCTGCTAAAACTCAGGCAATGAAGTCGGCTGTACATTCAAAAAATGGTCAGTCTCTCAAGGAGCAGCTAGAGAAATCAAAGCAAAATTCAGGTTCAGAAAGGTACCTCTTCCTGAAGGCTTCTTCGATAACAAGGAAGCTGATTTACTTGCACGTGGAATAAGCCTGTTAAACCAGATGTCAAGTAAGTTCCTATTCTAGATACGTATTAAAATTAGTTCTTAACCTGCCAAATTACTAATAAATAATAAAGGCATTTATAGTTTCTTGTGTGGTTATGATTTTGTATGCATTAATAGTACTCTTGATCCTCAATACAGTGCCTCTAATTCACTTCTTTTTGAAGTGATAAAGACTCTACAAAGAACTTTTCAATCTATAGCTGTGCCGAGATGAGTTGTTGACTGATTCACGTTGATATGCCGCTGTTGTTTTACTCTATGGGTTTTGGTGCTTTTGACTGATAAAAGGAAAAAAAAAAAGTTGCGATTGTGGTTTTAAATTTCTGTCCTGTTAGTGATCAATAGTTTCAATGTAAAAACGAAATTCCGTTATTTGGGATTCCAATTGAAGAAACAATTGCTCAAGATGCTGCAACGGACTATGAATTATTGTTGTTGTGATTAAGTTTGAAAGTTGAATGCTGGATACTACGTGTAGTTTGTGTCTATTTTGATGTGTCCTTACATCATAATACAACGGGAGCTGTCAGTCCTACACTAATTTGTGGATATACTTAATCTGCTGGCCACTTCTACTGTTTAAGTATGATGGATTTTCTTTCCTATTGTGTAATTATTTGGATTTAGGACTCGTTAGTAACCTTGAACTTATGTCAAATCTTGATCAGAGATGAGTACAAGGAATACGAAAAGTTGACCCAAGAGGACTTGAAACAGGTGGATGACCCATTAGAAAAAGAGGAGGTGAGCTGTTTTTCGTCCTTTCTACCCATCACTGAACCATTCCTGTCTTGTGATTAACAAGTGTGGACTAAAATGATGAAACCAAAACTTGAGCATATTAAACGGCAACGTTCAGAGTATGCTTAATTAGCTCAGGAAGTCACGAGCTCAGCATGTGGCTTACTAAAGATCAAAACGGCAAGGATTGAAGACGTTTTGACTAAGGTTTAAGTGAAGCATGTGAATGAGCACGTGGTGGGGGAATCAAGTTAGTTAGAAGCTGTTAATCCAGGTGGCAGAATCTGTGCTTTCTGGGTTTTTTATCAGCTGGTATATAAGCTGATCTTCTGAGCAGTTTCTGTATCGATCCGAGAGCATTATAGAGAGAGTTAAAGTAGTGAGAAAGTTTCGTCTTGTTTCTAGCAATTAACTCTTGTGTTTCTCTGTAAAAGCCACTAGAATCATCAATAAATCTTGTTCTGTTGGCTTCTCCCGTGGATCTAGATTGTGCATACTTGCACAATCGAACCACGTAAATCCTTCTTCTTTTTGCGTTTGATTTGTTCCCAATTCTTGTTTGGGTGTATTCTGATCATAGTCGTTTTCATCAAAAAGTTTTCTTAATTCTTAAAGTTTGATTGTTTTGGGTTCAAAGCATCTTTGTTGATCTGGTTTGTGATCTTGGGCAGTGATTGAGTTGCTCATCTAATTCTATAGCACTCAAAACACTACAACATGTCTAGACTTGTATTAATAATCTAAGATGCACTTGTGAGATGCAGATTGATGCTGCAGAAACAATAGAAGAATAAGTGGAGCAAAAGTAAGTATAGCGTGGTGAACAGCAGCGAAATATCATCTGCAGTTTGTTTATTTATTTGTTTTCAATCAATCTGCAGGGACTACAGGGAGAAACAGGAAGTTCTAAGGAAGAAGAAACTGGAGTGGGAGGCTGGCAAGTCAGCCAAAAGCAGTAGTAGTTCTGAGGTTGCTCGCAAAATACCTACAAAAGAAGAGTCATCTAGTGATGATGACAGTGAAGAGATTGTTGCTGTTGATTGGCGGGCTCAGCACCTGTGATGTCTTCCCCCAAAGTTTCCAGTAGAATTCTTCTCATTTTTATTGCTGCAGTAACTTAATAACAGAAAGGGAAACTGGTTTGAAGTTTTGCGTGTTTTCCCAAATCTCAATCAAAATCTGAACACCCAGTTGGCATAATGGGGCATCATTTGCCATTTTCGTTCAGTTTCGCTTGTTTTCTTTATTTTTCCAATAATAATAAAAATGTCAATAGTTTTTTAATCCACATTAAGAGAAATTTTGCATTATCTGTTGTTGATAAACTACTTGCAGTGTTATCCCTTCTTGGATGACTGTTTCTCAGATGCAGGTATCCATTGAACCAATTGTCTTAACAACAGTCAGTTAACGAGAGTGCAAATGTATGATCAGCTCTGAATTGTGCTCACAGAAGGAACCTTACTGATGGAACATGGCTTCTAAATAGGGCATTAACCTAGTAAATCTGGTTGCAATTGATGGAACATAGCTTGTACATAGGCATTAACCAAGTAAATCTGGCTGTGAGAATGTCGTTGATGGGACTTGCTTGCCCAAGAGGTGGTTCATTAACGTAGACTACTGTAGCTGCAAATAGCTCCACCCCTAACTTAATTTTTGAAAATTCAATCGTGACATACATGCAGTTGATTGAAAGATGAATGTAATGAAGTTGTTGTATGTCTGTATGCAGTTGATTTAGCTTTCACTGAACTGTGAGAAATCTCAGAAGATTTAACAATGATTTCGTTTCGTTAAATAAAAAATGAACGACGGAGGGGTAGGAACATCATTTACTATAAATTTAGTTAAATGATAAAAATAAAAATAAAGGGTATTTTGATATAATTACTTTATGTTTGCCATCAAATCAACAAGATAGAAGAAGTTCCGCAAGATATATAACTAAACTACAAGAAGTTTTAGAAATGTACAATCTAATTACGTTATGTCACTACTTGTTTATAAGAGAGTGAAAATTTAGTTTTAAAAACTATCAAATGAGCATACAGAATAGGAAAATATCCAAAGCATATTTTAGAATGTAAATAGACACACTTAAAATTAAATCTCACAACATGTCAATGCGATTGAAACTAAATAAGATATCAGCATATATATTTCACATCACAACTAACATCCGTGCATGGCAAGGAATTTTATTTTCTGCGTGATTGAAACTAAATAGTCCGCCGCTCGATTGAAACCGCATCTCAAGGAGTACCTTCAAAGGGATCAAACCAAAAGATTGTTAGATTACAAAGAGGATAACATTATTAGGAATATTGAAGCATTGATGCACCATTTTTATTCATTTATTTTTTTCCCTACTTCCACTTGTCCAAAATTATAGTAATTAATTTTCATAACTTTTTTTCTCATAAAATTATATACAACAAATGAATGCAAGAAAAAGAGTCTTGTACATGAAGGAAATTAACAGGCAGAGTGTAAGAAAAAGCACGCACCAGAAACTAATCAAACGCGATCTCTGCTCAAGGTTGGAAACGTGGAAGAAAAGAATTTTAAGTGGCGTCATCCACCCATTCAAGCCCTTCAAGCCATTCTTTTTCGCCAGAAATAACAATTTTCCCCGTCTTCGCGCTGTTGAAATCTAGTGGAAGCTTTTTAAGGTTACGGCAAAGATTAATGCTAATTTGTTTCAGATGTGGGAATGGCAGGGGCTTCCAGTAAATGCTCTTCAAATTTATTAGACTAACCAATTCGAGATATTCGAGCTTTTCAAATGGTTTTAAATTTGCATCACCTCTGGAACTTCGGCAAAATTTCTCTCACTGATCATTTCTTCAGCGCTGCAACATGTTATTACAATTGACTTGAGGTTTGGAGCGAAAGCAAGGAATGTGAAGTCCTTCAGCTCAGTGCACCCGAGTATTTCAACTTTGTTAAGACTCTGGAAAACATATCGCTGTACTTCCCCTGTATAATCAATCTTCAATTCCTTCAAACTTGCACACTCTCCGATCCGTAATGTGTTGAGGTTCTTCAGATCTGCCAAAGCTGAAACTTCAAGCACTGTTGAATTTTTCAAGTATTGGAGGAACAGAGCTTGAGTACAGCTTCGTAACTTATCCGAGGTCAAAAGCCGTTGGAGGGCACGGTAACTTCTCAAGGTCAAGCTTAATACCTCTAAATGTTCCAAACCCAGCAATTCTTCCACTAAAACTTCACCCCCACCAAATAAAACGCTGTCTTCTCGTACTAGATCAGAAACATAATAACCAGCACCAAACATCCTCAACACTCGTAGCCTCGAAAGTTCAGATATTAGTTGCCGAGGAATTTTAGTTAATTTTTGTGTGTATTCCAAATTCAAACATTTAAGATTTACCAACGCCTGTATCTCTGTTGGCGACTCTGCTATTCCTGTATGTGAAAGATTAAGATGTTGTAGAGGTACCAACTTTAGAATCCCCAATGGCAATTCGGTTAGTGCACCGTCATGAGATAGGGTTAAAACTTTGAGAGAAGGCATAAATTGGAAGAAGTCATTAGTGATCAACCGTAGCCTATTATTATTAAGAAATAAAGTCAGGAGATGAGGGCATGTAGGAGTCTCTGATAGATACCCGATACGATTGTGCATCAATGACATTCTCCTCACCTTTTCCCATTCTCTGACATCCGGTGCTTTAGTTAATCCAACACCAGCATAAGCCAAAGTGTTCTCCTTCTCCTTTTCAATGTCACAAGCCATCCACAAAGCCATATCTCGAATCACGTCATGCATTTTTACTTCACCGTCTCCTCCCTCTTCCAGTAAACAAGCATGAAGAAGAATGTCCAGAATATGGTGTCCTTGCTTTTGTTCTCCAACCCAGTCCCTTTTAGTCAAAAATCCCTCACCGATCCAGCAATCTATCAAATTGTCTTTAGAAATGCAATAATCTTCTGGATATAAACTACAATATAAAAGACATGATCTAATTGTGTCATCGGGCAAACTATCATAGCTAAATTTTAAAAGAGGGTAAACTTCGTTTCCCAAACCTGGAAACTCGGAAGCTGACGTTCTTAACACTTCAATTGCGTATCTTCACTCTTCAGGTGTTTTCTTGCAAGCCATAGCTCGGCCAATGGTAATAAGAGCAAGTGGCAAACCTGCACACTCTTTGGCCACCGTTTTGGCTTGCTCAAGAATATTGGGATGGCAGTTCAGAGTTTCTTCCCCAACTTTTTGTCGAAACAATTCCCAAGCATCATTGCCTGATAAGCACTCCACTTTAAACTTCTTGTGAGCTTCCATCAAACCACAAACTTCTTCGAAACGGGTTGTGAATGCCACTTTGGCTGCACTATTTTGAGGGCTAGGAAGAGGGACACCCACCTTTATTAAATCAACTCGCTGCCATATGTCATCCAATAACAATACAAACTTCTTCTCCTTCAAAATACTGAAGATGTCTGCAGCTTTCTCGTCGATACTTTTATTCTTCCATGAATCATCAATCAAACCTACTTTTTTGCCGATAATTTCTTGAATTTTTGCAATTTCTTGAATTTTGTCAGTTTGATGGTCTTTCGACACTACAACCCAAATCACACAATCAAAATTAGTTGGACTCTCAAGAAATTTGTTGTTGATATGAGTCAATAGTGTAGTTTTACCGACACCGCCCATGCCGTAGAGGCCGATGATTCCCGCTGATTCTTCCACTAGACATCTCCAAACTTGTTCAAGTTGTGATTGCTGGCCTACTACGGTTGGCTCGGTTTGTCTCTCATCTACCGCAGGTGGTGGTACTTTCTCAGCTACCATGTCAAAAGCTCCTTCAGCCATTAAAGTCCTGAGATCTCTTAGCTTTTTAGCCACTTGTTTGCCAAACTCGTAGCTTGACTTGCAGTGCTTGGAACAGCAAGCCTCTAAGACACAGTTTCTCAATTTCTTGAGAGCCACGTCTTATCAATTCGTCAGCTTCGGTTTTAGCAGCTTCGACCCTGGAAAGCCAGCCTTGAACTTTGTTCAGCCTTTTCATCATTGGTTGCCTTTCAGCGGTGTCGACCCTCCCCATCACATCGTCCTTTGCTTGGATTAGTTTTCCCAATTCAGTCTCCAAGTCTAGAACATTTTCTTGGAGGTTTTTTATATATGCTGCTCTTCCAAGAAAGCAATCCAGGCAGCGATTAAAAATAGCGCCGTCGCATGTGATTTGCAAAATGTTACACATACTTTGGGCAAGAATTCAACCAAGAAAAAAGAAGACAATTTTAAGAATCGAGTTCGGTGAATAGAAGCTGCTGCGGAAGAGAACGTTAGGATCGTTAGTTTTAAATAATGATCTCTTGAAATTGTGCTTGAAAAGATTACGCGTATTCGATTTAAATAATTAAACTCTAATTTCCTTTAACAAAAGAGAATATGCCACTTGTAATTAAATAATTGAACGTCTATTTTGACACTTGTAATTAAATAATTAAACTTTAATTTGTTGTTTACAGTTTTACATTGATAAAATATTCGATTACAAAATTTTGATAAAGTTATGAAAGGACTAAAATATTGAAGTGGTTATACACAGTTGATTTTTAATCAAATTTTTTTTTAATTTTTTTAATCAAAATTTTATTGCCCAAATCGTCGTGAAAATAGCATTTTCAACGAATCCTGCTTGACTTTTGTGCCATATCCATCCTACTTTTTGGTAACATTTGTAAATTGTACTTAAATATAACAACTTTCAAGTGCCGCTAGCGTTTTGCAATATAAACAATCAATGCGTGATAATACTTTTTTGACCAAAGGTTCAAGGGCTGATCATGATATTTGGAAACGTCCAAAAGACATGCACACCGAAATTGCTTTTGAAAAAATAAATAAAGAAAGAAACATTTGTTTATAGGAACTTCACGTCAGATAATAGGTTTGCCCAAGTATACCTTGTGGGATCACGTGGGGCCAGAATCTTATTTCAGCTTATCTTTACTAGGCTGTAAATCTTATTTTATCTTTAGTAGACTAAAATGTATTCTTATTTTAACATTTGTTTAGTAGGTCTGCTTGTTACATCATATGTGTATGAATCACAGGCGGACACGTACATATCTGACGGTCGAACAACCAAACAAGGGCTCAACATGAAAAGCAATCCAGTCTAGTACTCGTGCAAACATCATCTTTGCAAGTTCCGATTCCATGATTGAATACGCACTTTCGCATATAACTATTAGCTAACCAGTAAAATGCTGTGCAAGAGTAAGAGTAAGAGTTGCTAATCAAGTCAAGACGTCCAAACACAGAACTCATCAAAGTAGTAACTCCAAATATTAAAACCTTTTATCCAATTCCTCACTTGTAGAAGAAAATAATGACAAAGGAATTCATTTCAATGGCAGTATTGTTCTTGCATTTATACAAATATAAGCAGCGAAAACATCTATAAATGTTTCCAATAACTCCAACAAAGCTTACTACAATAGCCAATATATACTAACATCTGCCCTGACAGGAACTTCTCCCCAAGGGGTAAACCCGGCCCTTCTTTCCTTAATGTCACAAGAGGAGGAAATATAAAACGCAACGACACCGCTGTAGTTGCCCCTGTAAATTTGAAAGCAGTCCAATTGTTGGGAGTCATGGTAGAGCCGAAGTAAAACAACACCAGAAGCACCCCTGTCGAAGCAAGAGACCACTTCCTACTCTCCGAAAGTGGAGCTGCTCCCTCGTAGAATAAGGCATCCCTCGAAGAATCAACGTTTGCTAAATGATCAATCAACCCAAAAGTTTCATAGATTAGAAAAAGGATAACATTATTAGGTATATTAAAGCATTGAAGTAAACATTTTGCTTCAAAACTTACCTTTTTTACTACTTCAAAATGCTAGTAACCAATTTTCATATTTTTTGCTCTCACAAAACTATTTTCAGCAAATAGAACAAGAAGTGAGAAAGCAGGAAAATAGAGTCTTTCTTACATGTAGGGAATTGACAAGAACGATGTAAGAAAAACCAGGCATCGTACCAGAAATCGAACACGATATTCACTGGTCAGGAATTAAAAAACTCCACTCAGAAAGACTTGAAACAGGGAAGAAAAGCACTTTGAGTGGCTTCATCCTCCCATTCAAGCTGTTTCCACCAACCTGGTTCTCCACGAATATCAATTTTACGCTCCTTTGCGGTATTGGAGTCGAGTGGAAGCTGTTTAAGCTTATTGCAATTAAATACGTTCATTTCTTTCAAATGTGAGAAGGGCAGGGGCTTCCAGTAAATGCTCTTCAGAATTGGCAGAGCAGCTAATTGGAGATATTGGAGTCTTGCAAAAGGGTTTAGATTTGCCATCACCTCCGGAACATCAGCAAATTTTCGGCAACTTATGATTTCTTCCATAGCAAAACAACTTCTTACTTCAATAGACTTGAGGTTTGAAGCGAAACCAAGGAATGTCAAGTCCTTCAATTCTTTGCAATAGTCTATTACAACCATGCGAAGGCCTTGGAAACAAAGCTGTTGTACTCCCCCTTTATAATCAATCTTCAATTCTACCAATTCATGACAGCCTGCAACCCGTAATCTGCTGAGCAGCTTCTGGTCTGCCAAACCTGAAACATCAAGCGATGAATCTTTGAAGCGATGGAGGAACAGAGCTTGTGTGCAACTTTGTAACTTACGCGTGGTCAAAAAACTTTTGAGGGCATAAGAACTTCGCAAGGTGAAGCTTAATGCCTCTAAATGTTTCAAACCAAGCAATTCCTTTACTATGAGTTCATCCCCACCATATAAAACGCTTGTTATTGCATGACCGAACATTCTCAGCACATGTAACCTTGAAAAATTAGATATTAGCTTCCCAGGAATTTTAATTAAATCAGATGTGTATTCCAAATTCAAACACTTAAGATTTACCAACGCCTTTAACCCTTCTGGCAACTCTCTTATCCGCGAGTTTGAAAGATCAAGTAGTTGAATTGAAACCAACCTTGAAATTTCTGAAGGAACTCGAATAGTACCTCATTATGTGACAGGCTTAAAACTTTGAGAGAAGACATATACTGAAAGAAGCCATCAGGGATCCTCAACTTATCATTATTGTTAAGAAATAAAGTAAGGAGGTGAGGGCATCTAGGCATCTCTAATATATCTTTAATCTGATTTTCCATCAATGACAATCTCCTCACCTTTTCCCATTCTCTGACATCTGGCGCCTCAGTTAATCCAGCACCTGAATAAACCAAATATTTCTCTTTCTCCTCCTCAATGTCGCATGCTATCCATAAAGCCATATCACGAATTACGTCATGCATTTTTACATCATCATCTCCTACCTCTTCTAACAAACATGCATGAACAAGAATGCCCACAATATGGTATCCTTCCTTTTGAACTCCAAACTTGACACGTCCATTCAAAAAACCCTCTCCAATCCAACAATCTATCAAATTTTCTTTAGGAATAAGACAATCTTCTGGATATAAACTACAATATAAGAGACAAGATCTAATTATGTCACTGGGTAAATTATCGTAACTGAATTTTAAAAGAGGATAAACCTCGTTTCCCAGACCTGGAAACTGAGAACTTGATGTTCTTAACACCTCAATTGCGTAACTCCACTCTTCAGGCGTTTTCTTGCAAGCCATAGCTCGGCCAATGGTAATAAGTGCTAGTGGCAAACCCCCACATTCATTTACCACCACTCGGGCTAGCTCAACAATATCAGGATGACAATTCAAAGTTTCTTCCCCAACTTTCTGTTGAAACAATTCCCAAGAATCGTTGTATGACAAGCATGCCACTTTAAACTTCTTGTCAGCTTCCATCAAACCACAAACTTCTTCAGAACGGCTTGTGAATACCACTTTGGATCCACTACTTTTTTGTGGACTGGGAAGAGGGACGCCCATTTTTGTTAAATCAACCCGCTGCCATATGTCATCTAGCAACAGAACAAACTTCTTCTCCTTCAAAATCCTGTAGATGTCTAGAGCTTTCTCGTCGAGACTTTTATTCTTCCACGAATTATCAAATAGACCTATCTTTTTCCCGATTATTTCTTGTACTTTTTCGGTTTGCAGGTCTTTTGACACTACAACCCATATCACACAATCAAAATTGGTTGGACACCCAAGAAATTTGTTGTTGATACGAGTCAATAGTGTAGTCTTACCCACACCGCCCATACCATATAGGCCAATGATTCCTGCTGATTCTTCTACAAGACATTTCCAAACTTGTTCAAGCTGTGATTGCAAGCCTACTACCGTTGGCTCGGTAGGTCTCTCATCTACCGCAGGTTGTGGTACTTTCTCAGTTACCACTTCAAAAACTCCTTCAGCCATTAAAGTCCTGACATCTCTTAGCTTTTTAGCCACTTGTTTGCCAAACTCGTAGCTTGACTTACAGTTCTTGGAACAGTAGCCTCTAAGACATAGTTTCTCAATTTCTTGAGAGCCACGTCTTGTCAATTCGTCAGCTTCTGTTTTAGCAGCTTCGACCCTGGAAAGCCAGCCGTGAACTTTGTTCAGCCTTGTCATCATGCGTTGCCTTTCAGCGTTGAAGACCCTCGCCATCACATCGTCCTTTGCTTCGATTAGTTTTCCCAATTCAGTCTCCAAGGCTGCAACATTTTCTTGGAGGTTTTTTATATATGCTGCTTTTCCAAGAAAGCAATCCAGGCAACGATTAAAAATAGCGCCATCGCATGTGATTTGCAAAATGTTACCCATACTTTGGATGAGAATTCAACCAAGAAAAACAAAGAAAATTTTAACGATTGAGTTCGATGAATAGAAACTGCTGCGGAAGAGAACATTAGTTTTGAATAATGATCTCCTTTGTTTGTGCTTTCCTTTAACAAAAGAGAATATGCCACTTGTAATTAAATAATTAAACTTTAATTTGTTGTTTAAAGTGTTACATTGATAAAATATTTGATTACAAAATTTTGATAAAGTTGTGAAAGGACTAAATTATTAGAGTGGTTATACACAAGTTATTTTTAATCAAAATATTTTAAATTTTTTTGCCCAAATTTTTGTGAAAATAGCATTTTCAACGAATCCTACTTGCTTTACTTTTGTGCCATATCCACCCTACTTTTTGTTAACATTTGTAAATTGGAATTATTTATAACAACTTTGAAGTGCCCCTAGCGTTTTGCAATATAAACAATCAATGCATGATAATAATTTTTTGACCAAAGGTTCAAGGGCTAATCATGATGACTGGAAATGCCGAAATGGCACACACAACGAAATTTCTTTCTTAAAAAAATAAATAAACATTCAAGTCCAGGAACTTCACGTGAGAGGTTTGCCTAAATTATATTTATAGTGTGTTTATTGTGCGTTCATCAATATCTAGACAACCACCGTAGGAACTAGGGGACGGATATACCAGTTTAATATTTAGACAAGATTATTATTATTTATCGACGAAAAGTCAAAACATTCACATAAATCAGAGGATAAGAGAAAGTAAATTTGCTAAATAAAGTTTATGGAATATGTTAAGACTTCACCTTCAACCTAAGGTTAAAAGAAAGAGTAATGATATAGCCACAAACTCTTGTACAAACTTATTTTATACAACCTGATGTGGCATGATAAGATTGATTGAATTAAATATCACTTGGCTCACATGATTTGTTTTTATTATTTTATATTTTCATTCAACTAATGAATTAATGCCACGTGAGTTTGTACAAAATAAGTTTGTACAAGAGTTTGTGGCTGTATCATTACTCTAAAAGAAAATTAGCTACTCATAATTAAATTAGGGGTAAAATGAGAATTTATTAAAATATGTAGAAAATATAGGATAGAGAAGGAATTACAGAAAATAAAGCTCAAAAATGAATTCAGGGGTGTCAAATTAGGGGGGAGCCCCTTATTTATAGATACAATGAGTAAATCATGACCATCGGATTAAAATAATTTGGATGCTCAGGATTGCACCACGTGGCAAGTTCTGATTGGATATAACACATCATCAGGGTTGTCATTCCGTGTATATAAATGTATCGTACACACATTTTTCGGTCTACTAACATACTACCACGTCACCGGTCAACTCCACATAATCATTTTAATCCAATAGGATTGTCACACATCATTGGTCAATGCCAAATCATCAGTTAATGCCACATAAGCAGTCAATGCCACATCATTTGTCCAATCGAGTGCTGACACACCATCAGTTAGTGCCACATCATCGGTCAATGCCTCATCATTGGTCTGTATATGTGAACAGTGTCGTGAACAGTACCATGAACAATATCGTGAACAACACCATGAACTGTACCGTACATGTAAACAATGTCGCTTATCCTTTTATGCTTCTCCTGAGGTTTTTGACTATTGGAGTTCAGAATTGCTGTCCGTTTTGCTATCTAATATCTCGTTCATTGTGAACTGACCATAATGCCCCATAAAATACATAAAATACTTAATTATAATAAAACACACATAATTAAATCACAAGGGACTTAAATACATGAAAGTAGGGATGTTAGTGAGACTTAGAGTGTAAAATGACGATTTTCTCCTTTATAAATATACACTTTCTAGCACTCAACAGTTATACAATTTGCTTTCATGATTAATCATGATTATGATGCTTTGAATCACTTATGAAATTAGGTCCTTTTGTTATAGTATATCATTTTATTTATTATTTCTAATATATGTTTTGATAAAATGGCTTAAAATATTTTTGGCACTCGATAACCCAAGTGTGTTGGGAATCATTTTACTTACTGAGTTGACGGGTCATTCTTCGTCATTATTTTTTGCAGATTAAGTACCTTATTGAAAGGTGTGCTTTTCTTTGGAGCTAAAGATTCCTTTATGTTTGTTTATTTTATGAACTTGTACTTGGAGAGTTTTGAGATTTCTGTCATATTTATGTCATCGGGAGAAAATATTTAGTATTAAACATATGGATTCGTGGATTTATTTGAATAAAATTTGAGATATTTTAATTTGAGATTTTTGTATAAGAATTTTGATTTGAGAGTGATCTCCTTTACCACGTGCTCCTTATGTGTTAGATTTGGGGAGTAACCTAGGGAGACCCTTGAGCAAGATTCGATGAAAAATTGGATTATAGAAACAAACATTGGTTTTTAGGAGCTTTCAAGTGCTTTTATTTCAAGAATTTTGAAAAATAAATAGGTGGAAGAAGTATTGGTGTTTTAACTAATTTTATATTAAAAAAATTATATATATTTTTTAAATATCGGTGTTTGAACTATTCAGTATTATATATATATATATATATATATATATATATTTTAAATCTTATATTTAATTAATTATATTTCTATCATCATATTCCTAAAATGATTACCTCATATGGATGTCATAGGGATAAAATCATAAAAATGAATTTGTACTCAAATTTGTCCAAATCTATTAATTTTTCTAATCCATTATATATCTTCTTTTACACATTAAAAAATAGAACTAAGAGGAAAAGTTCTTGTAATTTATTTCTTATTCATTAAGGGTGAAAATGGTATTTAACAAGTCAACTAACAATTAACTAATATCTAATTATATACTGTTGGATTTTAATTATTTATATATTCTTACATGATAACTGTCAATCACACCCTTTTAAAAACGTTACCATAAAAATCAGATCAGGAGTGAATCATTGTCTTAGCAGAATTGCGTGTCTGATTAAATGAAATTCGAGCATTTCGTAATAAGAAGCTTTATGTTAAGCTTTTCGAGATCCATGCCTGCGTGTTACACCATATCTGCATGAACAACTGATTAAATGAAATATGAGCATTTCGTAATAAGAAGCTTGATGTTAAGCTTTCCTAGATGCATGCCTGCTTGTTACGCCATATATTTGTGTATGAATTACAGGTGGAAACTTACATATGCAATGGTCGAACAACTGAACAAGTGCTCATCAACATGCAAAGCAATCCAGTCTAGCTAGCACTCGTGCAAACATCATCTTTGCGGGTTCCTATTCCATGATTGAATACGCACTTTCACATGCAACTATTAACTAACCAATAAAACGTTGTGCAAGAGTAAGAGCTGCTAATCAAATCAAGATGTACAGACGCAGAACTCATCAAAGCAGTCACTGCGGATCTTAAAACCTTTTAACCAACTCCTCAATTGTAGAAGAAAATAATGACAGAGGAATTCATTTCGATAGCGGTATTGTTCTTGCATTTATACAAATCTAAGTAGCGAAAACATCTAACAGTATCATCTCCCGGACATCAATCTATCAGGCTTGCTTTCCAAACTATATATGTTCCCAATAACTCCAACAAAGCTAACTACAGTAGCCTATATATACCAACATCTGCCCTGACAGGAACTTCTCCCCAAGGCTTAAACCTGGCCCTTCTTTCGTTAAGTCTTAAATGCCACAAGAGGAGGGAGTATAAAAATGACACTGCTGTAGTTGCCCCCTGTAAATTTGAAGGCAGTCCAGTTGTTGGGAATCACGGTAGAACCGAAGTAAATTAACACCAGAAGCACCCCCGTCAAAGAGACCTCTTCCTACTCTCCGAAAGTGGAGCTGCTCCCTCATAGAATAAGGCATCCCTCAAAGAATCGACGTTTGCTAAGTGATCGATCAAACCAAAAGCTTCATAGATTAAAAAAGAGGATAACATAATTAGGAATGTTAAAGCATTGAACTGAATATTTTGTTTCAAAAATTATTATATATATATATATATAGACACACACTAGAACTCCTTCAAAATGCTAGTAACCAATTTTCATACTTTTGCTCTCATAAAACTATTTTCAGCAGATAGAACAAGAAATAAGATGGATAGCAGGAAATAGTCTTTCATACATGAAGGGAATTGACCAGAAGGATGTAAGAAAAAACAGGAACCGTACCAAAAATCAAATACAATCACTGCTCAGGAATTATAATAATCTCCCACATTTTGAGTGGCTTCGTCCACCCATGTTTGCAGATCTAGGGGTTCTGCCTCTGCCGAAAGATTTGAATGGAGGGATATAACCGTCTCCTTACCTATGCCAGCAAGCATGAGCAGTGTATCCTTGTTTATGACAGATTTGGAAAATAGGCAATGGTTCATCAGAATCCCCATAGTTAATCGAAGAATTTCCTGTAGGATGAGTAATGTTCTTAGGTGCTGATCTATGAAACTGCATTTGCTGTCCTCTGCCTTAGCTACCAAAATTGCTACTGCCTATTGGAAAGCCTCTGGATGACTGTTAAAGAACATGCCTCGGCCAAAGTTTGATCTTCTTCCACCAAAATTACCATTAAACCATGAAATCCACTTCCATATGATCCTCTTCTAGCATTACCCCTGATTTGTGAGTAATTAGCATTTATCATGCTATAGTTTGCATTAAACATATCCTCAGGATTCTACGTTGGTCCCAATCGAGGCTCATGTGTTAGGAGTAAGGCATATGCTTCATCATAATTCATTTTATTTGCAGAGATAATTGAAGCTAAATCTAAGTAACCTGGCACTAAACCATTCAATATCCCCACCAACAATCTTTTCCAGTTATAGAGTCTCCAGCACATTCAGCAAGCATTTTCATCTTTCGACAATATTCTTTTATAGACATTGAATCCTTCCTTAAAACATTCATTTCATATCGAAGTTGCATTACTTGAGCTTCAAATTGCACTCCAAATTGTTTTTCAATAGATCTCCAAATGTTAAATGAAGTGTCACAGCCAAGAACAGAGCTCAAAATACCTTTACCAATGGTAGATAACGGCAAACTGAGAAGGATCTGATCTTGAGCTCACCAATTGATGTAGGCTAGATATTCAGCTCTTTGCTCTGAACACCAACTGATGAATTTGGGGGATACTGACCTGGTACAGTTTTGAGTTTCTGAAATAAAGCTTTCCAGCCGATTGCCTCTTATGGATGAAAGCACTTGCTTTTGCCAAAGTATGAAATTATATCGATCGAGTTTTACAGGAGTAGTGAATGTAAATGAAGTATGTGAAGGCTGATTTTGGTTAAGAACAGTTGAATTTGAGTTCGTTGTAATGGAATTGGCCATGTCGGGCTCTGATACCATGACGAAAGAAAGCAAGAAAAGTGATGTTTAGCTTGCGAGAAAATCTCGAAGAAAATATTTTCTTGATTTTGGAACTTTCACTGACTAACTTGTGTCAATTTACATATTATATTTATACACGCTAATTAATCATAACGACATATAACTAATTACACTTAACTAGTTATAATATCTAGCCAAAACTTCAGCAGCGTACACTCAATACATTACAAGTAACTAACTATGCTGAGCTGTGTATTGCTGAGTAGCTTTTGATGATGTGGCACAGCTGGGCATTATAGCTTTAAGCTTGGTCTTCTTATTCTCTGCATAATGAGCTGCCTTAACAATTCTCGATCAAAATCTGAACACCCAATTTGCATAGTAGTGCATCTTTTGCATATTTTGTTCAGTTTCAATTGCTTGTCTTTAATTTTCCCCTACTAAAACTGTAATCCGCACCCATAACCAGAATCATTAAAAGAAATTTTGTATTATCTGTTATGGATAAAGTACTTCCAGTGCTATCCCTTCTTGATGACTCTTTCTCAGATGCAGAAATCCATTGAACCAATTGTCTTGACAAGAGTCAGCTAACCAGAGTGCAAACGCCTGTCACAGAAGGAACATGGAACATTTGGGCCGATTGAAACGAGTCAAAACACCTAATACGTCGGTTATGTTTAAATTTAATTGATTCTAGGAAAAAGCTACCCACACAATTAAAGTTTGCTTAAATGGAATATGAAAAATTGATCCCAGAGGACTTGCAACACGTAGATGACCGGAGGTGAGCTGCTTCTTTCCCGACACTGAACCATTCCTGTTTTCTGGTTTACACGCCTGGACTCGTAGTAATAATCTAAAAATGCTGTGAGATGCACACTGATGGTGCAGAAATGATAGAAGAGAATGAATCAGTGCACCAAAAGGGCAAGATATCAGCTGCTCTTTGTTTGTTTGTTTATTTTGAATCAATCTAAATCAAAGTCTGAACAGCCAAACTGGCATAAAAATGCATCATTTCCAAGTTTTGTTCAGTTTCATTTGCTTTTTTTCTTTATTTTTCCGTAAATAGCTTCTGAATTCAAACCCCCATAACCAGTGTCCCATATCAAAAGAAATTTTGTGCTTTCTATCCGTTATCGATAATAAAGTACTTTTCGTGATATCCATTGTTGATGCTCTTTCCGGGATGCAGATATGCAAATAACCAATTGTCTGTGTTAAGAGGAGTCAGTTAACCAGAGGGCAAATCCGTGATCATTTCTAAGTGATTGCACAGAACATGTAAATAGGGCATTAACCGAGTAAATCTGGCTGTGAAAATGTTGTTAATGGGACTTGCTGGCTGGCTCAAGAGGTGGTTCATAGCTTTAATTACCGAGACTCATTAACTTACGTGGACAAGTTTCACTTCAGTTCTAAGTTGACTATCGTTGGATTCAAATTAAATTTTGAATATTGCTGATTCACTTGTGTCATTCATTCAGCTGATTGAAAGATGAATAATTAATGAATGGTATAATCAGTAGGCGTTCATTGTTCAAGCAATGATCCTTATTTAGTGTTTATCCACAGTGGCTAAAATATTTTATCCCTGCTCCAGGAAAATGAAAGTCCAATCAGTTGAAACGTTGTTTGATTAGGATATGAGGATTCAAACTGCCATGCAAATAAAGGATTCTGGTTTTCAATTATAACAGTAATTATTGTATTACAAATACAAATAAACAGTATAAATTTTTATTGTACTGTGAAGAATCCAAATTAATACTTGGAAAAGAAAAAAGAAAAGCTAAATGAAACATAAAAGTGATAAGATACAAAATGCACATGTCTCAAAGAGTGTTAGGATGTTTTGCCATGTTTATGAAAATTGAAGAAATCCAAGTAATTAACATGTTGATGCGAGATTCTAGTTGTCCTCTTTCCACGACCAGGATATCTGCTCGATCAACTTCACATCGATCAGGATCTCTCCTCGTATGCTTTCTTCCCCAAATTTTTCTGCGTCCACAGAAACAAGTCAGAGCACGCCGATTGTTTTCCCGGTGTAAACCCTTCGACGCTCAAGTCAGATATGAAGGTTCTGGGAACGCTAGCCACAAATCTTATGGCTTTTCTCTTTTAGTCTCAGTTCTCTAGAGCTTTTTCTTATCTATCTTATAATCTCAAAAATGCTAACCCTTTTACCTTCGTTGGCTACCTTTTTATAGGCCACTTCTGACCTCGGGCCTTCCCTCCATTCGCGCTTATTATCTTCCCACCTCTCGAAAGCAGATGCCCCATTTCTGTTGTCGTGGGTGGTTGCGTGGCCTTCATGCCTTGATTCTTGGACTGGAGAGCACGCCTCGTGAACTGTCGTTGACCGGGTCTCCTCGACTCAACCCTTAGCAGGAATGTAGCAGGAATGGCTTTATGCTTCCAACAGGAGATGGGCCTCGTGGATGAGCAGGGTATTCCTGCTCCTGCTCCCTCGGATACCAGACTCTTACAAGATATACCTGCTCGAGGAATTCTGTTTCTAGATGTCTGCTCATCACTGCTGGTCTTCGTCGATGCATATCCCACAAACACCGGTCCCCCAGTTTCTGGTGTTGGGTAACGTAATAAGCCGACAGTAGAAACTTGATAGTTCTTGCTTGCGCGGGATAGGAAAAAGGCTGCCAAGAGTCGTATCGCATTTAATTGCAGACGAGGTGATGTGGCAGAAATCTACCCCTCTATTTGAATTTCAAACCAACGGTTACGAGACCCTCGGGATTTGGTGCTGTTAAATGCTGGCAGCCCAAGAGTCCGCTCTCCCTTAGGAAAACCCAAAACCTCTCCAAAGTAAAATTCATCATTTTCTCCGTCTCCGTCTCTGTTTTTCCGGTAAAGAAGTTCCGGCATAAAGGCCTCCATCTCTATCTTTCTCCGACTGAACCACTATTTCAGGTATTACTTCTATCTCCTCGGTCTCGGATAGCTGTAGATAATTTCTTTTCTCTTTGCTTTGCTTGAATAGTAGTTGGTGGTGTTCTAGTTAGAGATTAGGGAATGTCGAAAGGTAAGGAGAAGGTCATTGAGGTTGATGACGATGAGTTGGACTTCCTACCTAGTCTGCTCATCGATCCTGCTTTTGACCCCGGGATCCCTTTAGAGCCCATTAGATCTAGTGTTGGCACTAGCGCTAGGAGGATGTCCCCCCAAACAACCTCCTCGAACGGGAATAGCGATGAGGAGGGATTTTCTGGCTCGGAAAACACCCTGAGTGAGGATCGAGGAGGTGATTCTGGTGAGGTGTCCCCATTAGGAGCGTCGCGACCAGAAAGGCGAAGTACAGTATGAGGTAGAGTCCTCTCGCGGGATTATACTATAGATTACATGACGTGCACGACCACGTTTGACGAGCTCGCTGACCTCCGGCTTAGGTATAGCATTCCTGGTGAAATACCTCTTAAGATCCCAGGAAAGAAGGATACCCCTAGCCGGCCTCCTAAGGGGTATGTTACATTGTTTTTGGAGAGTTTTAAGTATGGGCTGAGGTGTCCCTTGCAACCGTACTTTGCTCGGATTCTTAACGGGCTAAATCTAGCTCCTGGTCAGCTGAATCCCAACGGGTGGAGAGTGCTTTATGGTCTATTCATATTGTGGGATAGATGTTGCCAAAGCGAGCCCACGGTTGATGAGGTGAAGCACCTGTACCAGCTAAAGAGCAGCCCCAAAGATGCCGGCTGGTACTACTTCCAATCTAGTACCAAGAGTAGGAAACCCATAACTGATCTTCCAACTGGTGGTGGTGGGACTTGGAAGAGAAAATTCTTTTTTGCTGGGGGTCCTTGGGGTCAGGTTGCACAAATTGACGGGAAGGATTATCGCGTCCCACCCTGTTTCACGGTTCTAGGTTGCCTGTTCGCTTTAGATATCTTGTATTCATAATTGTTCTCGCATTACTGGTTTGTCTCTAACCAAATGTCTGTTTGTATTGCAGGTTCTTGGGGTGTTCACTTCCCGCTCAAACCTGACCAGCTCAAACGGGTCGAGGCTGTACTAGCCAATTCCTGCTCGAGCCGAGAGCTGATAACTACTTACAACTTGCTCGAGTCCTGTTTGGTGCCTCCTGGCCACAAGATGGAGGATACTGTGATTGGGGCTCTGACTAGGAAATGTCCTCGACCTCCAACGACCAAGCGGGACCAGGACAAAGATGCTCCCACTGCGAAGTGGGTGAACACTGTGCAGCAGGTTCCTCCCTTGAAGACTCTACCTCCTCCTCCTGCCAAAGTCGGAGAGACTAGTGGAGCAGCCACTGACCCTGCTTCCTCATCTCCTCATATCGGGCCTAGATCTCGTTTATCTGACAGCTGAGTAGAACACTTGGCTCCCTATCTCAATGAGCTTTCCAAACTCGTAAGAAAAAAGGACCTGGAGGACTTTGACGGCTGTACCCTAGGAGAGCTGGTGGGAGCGATGCAGTATAGCGCTTTCCATCTCAGCTGCATGACCACCTATTATAAGGCCAAAGTTGGCCGTTATGATAGGAAGATGAAGGAGGACATTCAGTCGGCGATGACCAGAGCTGACGATGCCGAGAAAAAAGCAGCGGAGCTGAATCTCGAGAATCTGAAGTTGATAGAGCAAGAATCTCTTGCTCAAGCAAAAGCTATTACTCTCGAGGAAGAACTGACTAAGGTCAAGGAGGATCTGCAGAGGCAGAAAGCTACGTACGAGGCTCAGCTCGAATCTCTCCGCGACTCTCATCGAGTTCAGGTCGAGAATTTGGAGAAGGAGGTTAACAACCAATACGACCAGGGACTTCGACATTCTTACTGCTGCATTATGACCGTCCTCGGGAAGCAACATCCGGATCTGAAGATGGATGACCTTGCAGCTGGTGTTGCTCAATACATGGATGAGGAGGCGGCAAGAGAGGATGTCGAACAAGTGGAACCAGTCGTGGTTGAGGAAGAAAACTCTCTTCCTCGTGCAGTCCCTGCTGACGTTGGTGAGGCGAGTAGCCCCCCGGACGCCACTGGTGACACCCCCCTGCCCCTGAAGTGGACCAGCCAACCGAAGCTGCTCAGCTTACTGATCCGCCGTCCTCCTGAACTTGTCTTGAGTTGTAATTGCTTTTTGAACATTAGATGTAACAACATTGCAGACTTTTAAGAGTTTAATAAGATTGTTCTTATTTGCTTTCTCGCATTGGAATTTTAATTTATTTATCCATTTGGCTTCTGACCTCATCATAGAGGAGGTCTTGAAAGTTGACGAGCTTTCTCATGCCTTAGATAATTTTTTCAGTGTTGGGGAATCCGCTCGCCTTCACGTGGTCGAGGACCTGGCACGCTTGGCTTCTGGTCTCGCCATAAACAGGCTTTGAGACTTGGTGAGCCTTTGCATGCCTTAGAAAATATTTCGATGATTGGGATTCTGCTCGCCTTCACTTGGTCGAGTAGATCCTAGCACGCTTGGCTTCTAGTCTTGCCATAAACAGGCTTTGAGACTTGGTGAGCCTTTGCATGCCTTAGAAAATATTTCGATGATTTAGATTATGCTCGCCTTCTCTTGGTCGAGCAGATCCTGACACGCTTGGCTTCTGGTCTCGCCATAAACAGGCTTTGAGACTTGGTAAGCCTTTGCATGCCTTAGAAAATATTTCGATGATTTAGATTATGCTCGCCTTCTCTTGGTCGAGCAGATCCTGACACGCTTGGCTTCTGGTCTCGCCATAAACAAGCTTTGAGACTTGGTGAGCTTTTACATGCCTTAGAAAATATTTCGATGATTGGGATTCTGCTCGCCTTCTCTTGGTTTAGCAGATCCTGGCACGCTTGACTTCTGGTCTCGCCATAAACAGGCTTTGAGATTTGGTGAGCCTTTGCATGCCTTAGAAAATATTTCGATGATTTGGATTCTACTCGCCTTCACTTGGTTGAGCAGATCCCGGCACGCTTGGCTTCTGTTCTCGCCATAAACAGGCTTTGAGACTTGGTGAGCCTTTGCATGCCTTAGAAAAATTTTCACAGTTTCAAGTGACTAAAATTCCTCGACGTTTCATTAGTTGCATGATTCGACTTACATGAAATTGTTTTGACATAAAATAAATAACCATAAACACGAACAGAAATAAATTAAAAACACGGACAATTCTCACTGGAAATATTTCCTGAGGTGTGCTGCGTTCCATGGGCGTTTCACCTCGTGACCATCCAAGCGGACCAGCTTGTAAGCTCCGGGCCCAACTAGCTACTTGACCCTATATGGCCCCTCCCAATTTGGTCCAAGTACTCCTTGAGTCGAGTCTTTCGTGTTCTGATTCACTCTCCTTAGCACCCAATCTCCGACCTTGAACTGCCGTATATTCACCTTCTGGTTGTAATACTGAGCAACCCTCTACTGGTAAATGGCTGATCGCTCGGCTGCTCGCTCCCTCTTTTCCATTAGCAGATCTAGATTCAAACACATCTACTCGTCGTTCTCCTGCTCATTAAAATGGTATGTCCGGTGCGTGGTCGTTCCTATCTCGGTTGGTACGACCGCTTCATGTCCGAAAGCCAAGGCGAGCGGCGTCTCCCCAGTCGCTGTTTTGTGGGTTGTCCTGTATGCCCATAGAACACCTGACAACTCATCAACCCATGCACCCTTTTTTGCTCCGAGCCTAGTTTTCAAAAGCCTCTTGATGGTCTTATTCGCTGCTTCTACTTGTCCATTGGATTGAGGGTGAGCAGGCGAGCAATACTTCAACTCTATCCCGAGGTTCTGGCAGAAATCCCTGAAGCTGTGATTATCGAACTGCCTGCCATTATCCGTTACCAAGGCATAAGGGATCCCGTATCGACAGACCAAGTTTCTCCACACAAAGTCTGTTGTTTTCTTCTCTATGATCCTGCTAAGGGCTTTTACCTCTATCCACTTTGTGAAGTAGTCTATCGCAACTATTGCGTGTGTTGCTGCTCCTCGTCCCTTTGGCAGCGGGCCGATCAGATCAATTCCCCATTGAGCAAATGGCCAGGGGGATGCCATAGAGGTGAGCTTCTCTGGTGGTTGGTTGGAGAAACTCGCAAAACTCTGGCAGCTTACACAGCTCCTGGTCTTCTCTTGCACATCTTGGTGCATAGTCGGCCAGAAATATCCCTGCCTTAGAACCTTGTGGGCCAGAAACCTCCCTCCAGAATGATTTTCGCAAATTCCCTCATGTACTTCTCTTAGTACGTAGTCCGCGTCGTCCTCATCCAAACAACGAAGGAAAGGTAGCGTATATCATCGCCGATATAACACCCAATCAATCATCGTGTATCTCGAGGCCTGGGCTCTAATCTTCCGAGCTCGCAACTTCTCTGGTAGTAATACCCCATCTCTAAGGTGTGAAATTATTGTGTCCATCCATGAGCATTTTTGTTCTATCCGCAGCACCCCCAAATTCTACTCGATGCTCGGGCTAGGCTTCACCTCCAGAGGGATCGATTTTGGCATTTTTGGGTCTGCTACCGCTGCTATCCTTGCCAAAATATCTGCTCGACTATTCTGCTCCCTGGGGATTTGTATCACCTCAACTGCTTCAAATTTCCCCATCATATGCCTGACTATCTTCGGGTACTGCTCTATCTTCTCCTCTCTTGGTTGAAACCTTTCACTGACATGATTTGCGACCAGCTGGGAATCAATTCTGATCTTCACTCTATCTGCTTTCACGGCCTTAGCCAATTCCAAACCTTCTATCAAGGCTTCGTACTCCGTTTGGTTATTTGTGGTTGCGAACTCTAACTTTACAGCATAAGAGATCTCCTCCCCTTCTGGGCCTTCCAAAACAATTCCTACCCCTAATCCCTGCTCCCCGGATGACCCATCTACAGACATCTTCCATACTCGAGCTTCGTTGCTGTCTGTAACTACATCCCATTGGTCCAAACATATTTCGGGCTCTGTGAATTCGGCTACGAAATCGGCCATCGCCTGAGCCTTTATCGCTGCTCAGGGTTGGTAGTCTATGTTGAACTCGCTCAGCTCTATAGCCCACTTGACGAGTCGACCAGAAACATCTGGCTTGTGTAAGGTTTGACGCAACGGTTGGTTCGTTATTACCGAGACTGGGAATACTTGAAAGTATGGCCTCAGCTTCCGAGCAACAACCACAAGGGCAAGTGCCCATTTCTCCAACGGTGGGTATCTGGTCTCAGCGTCGAGCAGGGCTTTGCTGGTGTAGTATATCGGATACTGAACCCCTTCTTCCTCTCTCACCAAAACAGAACTTGCGGCCCGATCTGATACCGCCAGATACAAAAATAACTTGTCCCCATCCCTTGGTGTGGACAGTAGAAGTGCTTACTGCAAGTACTGTTTCAAGTTCTGGAAGGCTTCTTCGCATTCTGGGGTCCATTCTGTTTTCTTTCTCCTCCTTATTACTTGAAAGAACGACTGGCATTTGTCAGTAGCCTTGGATATGAATCTGCTCAATGCCGCCAACCTCCTCGTAAGGCTCTGCATCTCCTTCAGGCTACGAGGAGACCTCATCTGGCTTGTGTAAGGTTTGACGCAACGGCTGGTTCGTTATTACTGAGACTGGGAATGCTTGAAAGTGTGGCCTCAGCTTCCGAGCAGCAACCACAAGAGCAAGTGCCCATTTCTCCAACGGTGGGTATTTGGTCTCAGCGTCGAGCAGGGCTTTGCTGGTGTAGTATATCGGATACTGAACCCCTTCTTCCTCTCTCACCAAAACAGAACTTGCGGCCCGATCTGATACCGCCAGATACAAAAATAACTTGTCCCCATCCCTTAGTGTGGACAGCAGAGATGCTTGCTGCAAGTACTGCTTCAAGTTCTGGAAGGCTTCTTCGCATTCTGGGGTCCATTCTGTTTTCTTTCCCCTCCTTATTACTTGAAAGAACAGTTGGCATTTGTCAGTAGCCTTGGCTATGAATCGGCTCAATGCCGCCAACCTCCCCGTGAGGCTCTGCATCTCCTTCAGGCTACGAGGAGACCTCATCTGTACGATCGCCTGGATCTTCTTGGGATTTGCTTCGATCCCCCTATGGCTCACCATGAATCCAAGGAATTTTCCTTAATCGACCCCAAAGGCACACTTTTCCAGGTTGAGCTTCATCTTGTACTTCCTCAAAAGCCCGAATGTCTCCTCGAGGTGTCCGACATGTTCCTTCGGGATTTTCGACTTGGTTATCATATCATCCATGTACACCTCCATGGTTCTCCCGATCAATGGCTTAAAGACTTTATTCACCAGCCTCTGGTACGTGGCCCCAACATTTTTAAGGCCAAATGGCATTACCCTGTAACAGAATAAACCTTGGTTAGTAATAAAAGCCGTGCAGTCCTCATCCTGCTCATACATGGGAATCTGGTTGTATCCCGAAAACGTGTCCATGAAGCTAAGCAGGTCGTGTCCAGCCGTTGAATCCACTAGCTGGTCGATCTTTGGCAAAGGAAAACTATCTTTCGGGCACGCCTTATTGAGATCTGTGAAGTCTACACACATTCTCCACTTGCCATTTCCCTTCTTTACCAACACCACATTCGATATCCACTCAGGATAATTGACCTCCTGAATGAACCCTGCTCTTAAGAGCTTCTCCACCTCGTCATTTATAGCCTCATACCTCTCCTGGTTGAAGCACCTCCTTTTCTGCCTTACTGCCCGAGCCCCTTTCTTTATGGCCAGCTTATGACATGCTACCTCGGGATCAATCCCTGGCATGTCTTCATGTGTCCAAGCAAACACATCTGCATGAGCTTGTAAGCATTTCACCAACTCCTGTTTCTGCTCTTCCTTAAGTCTCGACCCGATTCTGATCATTTTTTATGGGTTCTCTGGTCCCAGGCTTATTGTCTCCAGCTCCTCACAGGTTCTTGTTTGTCATTTTTGTTTTCCACTCGGGCATCAAGGGATGTTATCTGCATTGCTTCCCTTGCTGCCGAGGAGTAGCAGCCTCGCGCGATTCTCTGGTCTCCTCGTACCACTCCAACTACCTCATTCACTCAGTATTTGAGAGCCAGATAATGGTTGGACAATACCGCTTTACTCATCCTCAGAAATGGCCGACCCAGGATCATCTGGTAAGGACCTTCCTCATCCACCACCACAAAGTCCAGTATCATAGTCATTTCTGTCGGGGAGCTCCCAATTGTGATAGGCAGCTCGACCACGCCTAGAGGGACCAACTTTCCTCCTCCGAACCCCTTCAAGGAGGTACTGGTGTACTCCAACTTCCGGTCTGCTATTCCCATCTCCTCCAGAGTTGACTTAAATAACACATCAACTGAGCTCCCTGTATCAACCAATATCCGGTCAAATTTCCTACTTGCAATAGTAGCCTTGATGACTAAAGCATCCTCGTGGGGCGTATAAAATCCATTCTTCATCTTCATCCATCCACATGATTGGCACTTGCCTGACTCTTGCTTGTTTGGCTGCTGGGGTGTTGAAGAATACCTCTTTACTAGTCATGACGTATCTAGCATAATTCTTCCTTGATCTGTTGGAATCTGCGGCCAATGTTGGACCCCCAGCTATCACCCTTACTGCAGGCTGTTCGCGCCTCAAGTTTCTATCACTTTGCTCCCCTTCACATGTCGAGGCCACCATTGGGAAAGTCCCATCTATAAACTCGTCCAGGTATCGATTTCTCACCAAATCTTCAATCTGGGTCTTGAGATCTTTCCATTCTGCAGTGGTATGGCCATGAGTGCCATGGAACTTACAATAGCGTCCCTTATCCCTCATGTTGGGTAGCTTTGCTATTGTGGCAGGGAGGTACAGCAATCCCCGGTCCTTTATGGCCTCGTACACCTCATCCAGGGACATCTTCAAAGAAGTATACCGCCCATAATCCTGGCTCTAGTCGATCATGTTCACTGCCCTTTCTCTATTTGCTTCGTTTTGAATTGGAGGTGGTGGCAGTACTTTTGGTCTGCTCCCTCTACTACCGTGGGAGTGTTGATGAGGACCACCATATGTCGAGTCATGCCTTCTTCAAGGGTCCCTAGCTGGGGAACGAGGAGGTTGTGCCCTGCTGCGCTGATATTGTGGTGGCCTCTGATGAGGCTGGTAAGCGGTTACTCGACCTCCTGCATCGCTACCTGAGGCCTGGTGGTCCCTCCTCCTGATCAGCTCATTCCCTGGTAATGCTTTCTTCTCCCTCTTTCCTAACCATTCTAGTTGGTCGGTCTTAATCCGTGCTGCATTTTCCTCTTCAATCTCAATATCCCTCTTAGCCTGCTCGTATGCAGCTGCATACGTCTGAATGACTGGGCTTCTCAAGTTGTACCACAGCCTTCATATCTTCACCCCTTCTTTCAATCCCCTTAATGCCTGAGGATGGTTGAAGGCTCCTAAATCAAGGACAGCACGATGAAACCTCTTGATGAATTCCCAAAGGGTTTCTTGTTCCCCCTGCTTCATGCTTTTCAACTCCATCATGTCATCTTCTGGTGTCATTGCCTCACGAAACTGCTCTGCAAATTCCTGGCACATCTGCTCGAAGGTTTTAATGCTCCCCCAAGGAAGCTTCATGTACCACTCGCGTTCACATCCCTCAAGGGATAGTGGGAACACCCTGCACCTTTGGGACTGAGATAAGCCTTGTACTCCGGTCATGTCGTTGAAGCGATCTATGTGCACCAGCGCAGCGGATCAGTTCGTCCCGAATATCTAAGGTCTAGGAGGCGGAAATCTCTTGGAATAACTGCCCTCATGATCTTTGCTGCGAGCGGTGATTCTCCGTCCAGCATTATCCTCCAACCAGGAGCTCTGCTCCTTCCTTGCATGTCATCAATTATCTGCGCTAGTCTGCGCACTTCCTCTCCAGCTGAACTGCACGACCAGGGTCGCGTGCTGCCACTTAATCCCGCTCTTTCTCTACATCATGCAAATGTTACCTCAACTCTGTTTCCTCTGCATTCGCCACCTCGTCGTCCTCGTAAAAAATCTGTCTTGCAGGGGATTGCTCTTCCTCTCTGTGAATTTCTCCCCGCAGAGATAGGTTACTTCTCTCGCCACCGAATCTCCCGGTGATTTGACTTCTCTTCGTACCATCGTGACCTGGGGCCACACCACCAGCTCTTCCCCTTTCTTCTTGGGTTCCCCTTCGTTCACTCCGCAACTCATGTAGGATGGTTGTCAAGGTCTCCATCTGCTTTTCCATCCACTCCATCCGGTCAAACATGACTTTTTCCCGTGCTTCACTGGCTATCTCCCTCAGCGTCACGGAATCGTTAAGCCTCATTTCACCCCCTTGTGCACTACTTCCTCCTGCCTCCATTGCTTTTCCACTTGCTTCACTTCTCTTCTTCCTATCAACAGAAGTTTTTTTATCAGCTCCCCACAGACGGCGCCAAAATGTTGATGCGAGATTCTAGTTGCCCTCTTTCCACGACCAGGATATATGCTCGATCAACTTTACCTCGATCAGGATCTCTCCTCGTATGCTTTCTTCCCCAAATTTTCCTGCGTCCACAGAAACAAGTCAGAGCACGCCGGTTGTTTTCGCGGCGTAAACCCTCCGACGCTTAAGTCAGATATGAAGGTTCTGGGAACGCTAGCCATAAATCTTATGGCTTTTCTCTTTTAGTCTCAGTTCTCTAGAGCTTTTTCTTATTTATCTTATAATCTAAAAAATGCTAACCCTTTTACCTTCGTTGGCTACCTTTTTATAGGCAACTTCTGACCTTGGGCCTTCCCTCCATTCGCGCTCATTATTTTCCCACCTCTCGAAAGCGGATGCCCCATTTCCGTTGTTGTGGGTGGTTGCATGGCCTTCGTGCCTTGATTCTCGGACTGGAGAGCACGCCTCGCGAACTGTCGTTGACCGGGTCTCCTCGACTCAACCCTTAGCAAGAATGGCTTTATGCTTCCAACAGGAGATGGGCCTCGTGGATGATGTGCTCGTGGATGAGCAGGGTATTCTTGCTCCTGCTCCCTCGGATACCAGACTCTTACAAGATATACCTGCTCGAGGAACTCTGTTTCTAGATGTCTGCTCATCACTGCTGGTCTTCGTCGATGCATATCCCACAAACATAACAAACAAGCTAACTAACGATCAATCAAACCAAAAGTTTCATAGACTACCAAAAAGGATAACATCATTAGGAATACTAAAGCTTTGAAGCACTTATTTTTATTAATTAATTAATTTTTCCTAATGATGTTATCCTTTTTGGTATTTTTCACATGAAGGAATTAACAAGGCGCCTCACTAAAAATCAAATGAAATCTCTGCTCAGAAATCAACACCATTGAAGCTATTCCCGCCACTCTCTGCCAACTACATCAGAAAGATAGGAAACATGGGCGAAAAGCATTTTGAGTGGCTTGATCCTCCCATTGAAGCTGTTCCCACCATCCTCTGAAGCCACAAATAACAATTTTCCGCTCCTTCGCAATATTGGAATCGAGTGGCAGACTTTTAAGCACATCGCAATGACTTACCTTCATCTCTTTCAGATGTGGGAAGGGCAAGGGCTTCCTGTAAATGCTCTTCAAATTTTGTAGACTAAATAATCCAAGATATTGGAGTTGAGCAAATGGGTTTAGATTTCCCATCCTCACCTCTGGAACATCACTGACGATTTCTTCCAAAGGCTTGCAATTGTCTGTTGCAATAGACTTGAGGTTTGGAGCGAATGCAAGAAATGTCAAGTCCTTCAATTTATTGCAATAGTATATTTGAATCTTCTTGAGGCTGTGGAAAACAAAAGGTTGGCTCGTGTTTTGCACTACACTTTTATAATCCATCTTCAATTTTGCCTAACTCATAACACGCGATAATCTTTAGTACGTTTGGTATAACTTTTCAAATAAAGCTTATTTAAGTAAACTTTTATTAATAGAGCTTAAAAGAGATTTTAACTAAAAAATTTAGTTGTTTGATGATAAATGAGAGCTTTTATTAAAAATTATATAATTAATTTAATAGACAAGTATTTTTGAAGTTATGTAATAAAAAGAATGAAATAAGATTGTTAAATAAGTAAATGATATTTTAGATATTTTATATTAAAAAAAAAATTTCAACCTCTATTCTCAAAAGTCTAAAATTTGAGACAAAATAACTTATTTAATCTTCCAAATTCTACTTAAAAAAATAATAAAAATTTTGATACGGTCTTATGAGATTAAAGAAAAACTTATGATCATTATATAAGTAATACCGAATAGACACTATATCAACAAACCCCAACGAAAAGGCTATACATATCAAATGGCTCCACCAAAGCGAATAGGTGCTTGTTAGCAAGTAACAACTCCTTAAAACTTCACTTGTCACTTTCAAAAATTCTTCACTTGGAGGTGGTGCTTTGTGTTATACTTGGTACTTTGTGTTGTGCGTGGCATTTTACACTATGCATGACACTTTACCGCAAACTAGCCCTCAAGAGATCGCCCTTGCATGCCCTAAAAGGTGGCCCCTATACAACTTCAAGAGGTGACCCTCATCCAAGCTTTCATAAACATAACATAATAACAAATTTCATAAATTGCAAACACAATTAATAAACATAATTCTTCTTATCATGTAAAGACTTGTAAGAAACATTTGCATGTCCATGCCTATGCCGAAGCATATATCAAACACATTTTGAAAAAATTTCATAATGCACATGTTAAAATAATATTTACAAATTCCACACCAATGAATATGTCCATTGTGATTCCAATTTAAAGTTCTCATTTACTTATCTCTCGGTGGTAACAACAAGCTTAACCTCATAATATAACAGCTATAGCCTAACATTAAAGATTGGACTCTCATGAACATCATAATCATTTAAAAAGGTGGTAAAAATCTATTCTCCTTAAGGAGTTATTTCCTGTAACTTCATGAATCAAAAGGGTTTCATTCTTAGAATCCAGAATAAAATAAAATATTAATCCGAAAATCATAAAACTTTTCAGGGCTTCATTCTTCGATTTTTATAAAATAAAATATTAATCTGAAAATCATGGAACTTTTCGGGGCTTAAACAGACACATAAATATACATGCGTACAAATTTCAAGGCCAAAAATATATTCCAAATTAATTTTATTTGAAGACCATTAAATCCTGAAATCTAAAATCTGTAACGAAGGGCCATTTACTCATCGATTAAATCCTGAAATCTAAAATCTGTAACGAAGGGCCATTTACTCATCGACACACAACAATTAAAATATAAGGGATTAAGATCCCAATTTTGGATATGATATATTAGACATATATAGGGGTAAATCTGAAAAGTTTCATATTTTTCGAGTAATTTTTTATCAGTCAAAACATTTTTCTCATTCTATAACACTGTAGAAATTTTCGATTTTCAGAATCCTTGTGTCTAATTTGAAAATTCATTAAAAATAGAATATAAACCATTTTCTTGATGAAATAAATCCTATATAACATTTGAAATGTCTAGCTTTATCAGATATAAACAAATTTTTAGAACCCAAAAGTCATTATTCTAAAAACAATTTGGAGTGAGTGACAGTCACATAACATTCTGCACACATTTCATTATTCCTCATGACTTTCTCTTAATCAATAATTTCTTGAGACATAATGTCCATGAAAATCATACAATCACATTAATATTCAAAACTCCCAAATCCTAATCTTGTAAAGATCAAATACAATAAATCTAAGTTTATACAAGAAATAAAGGACATAAATGTAATAGAATTGCATACCTTAACCACCTCCACAATTACCCAACGCTGTTACTTGAAGGATAAAAGCCAAGAAAATGCTTCGGCTGACCACTTTGAGGGAAAGAGGAGCCAGCGTTTTCGGTAGTAGGCTTGGTCGGGCTCGATTGAGTTTGACTTAAAACTAGAGTTGGACTATTAGCGCCCCTCGAAAAATCTCTTAATACCCATCCTTTAATCATACCACACTTAATGCCAAAAATATCCTTTTCTATCTAATTCCTGTTTTTGATTAACTAAGCAATGTCAAGTGCTTGAACAGAAATTGCAGGGCTTGGCTCCCTGCTATATAAACAATATCCAAAATCTTGTAGTCGAGGGAGTCTTTGGTAATGGAAGATGCAATATTCTGTTAATTGGAGGGTTTGGTGATGGACGATGCTATACTCTGCTACATGGAATAATAATACATTCATTTTGGGTCAATAATTCATTAATTCATTAATTTTTGAATTTGAAAGCAATTCCAGTTTTCATATATATAAGTGGAGTAAATACCAATGGAAAGATGACATGGAGATAGAGAGCAACGATTAATGCTAATTTAAAAGGAAAATTATCTATGCACTATCTTTCTTTTGTCATATGTATATCTAACCACCACAAAATTTTGACATATACTTTGCACCACTTTTATTTTTAAATTTGTATCAATCAACTATTTTAACACTAAAAATAACCATTTTACCCCTAAATGAATTAAAAAATTATTTTATTCTCTAAAATTTTGAAAAATAAAAATTATAATTACAAGAATACCCTTAAATTCAATAAAACAAAAAAAACTAAAAATCTAAAATGATATTTTTAAATAAAATTATAATTATAAAAAATAACTTCTTGTAATTACATTTTTTTGTAATTATAATTTTATTTAATTTTTATAATTAAATTAAGTATAAGGAAGTTTACAAAAATTAACATGAAGAGAAAAGCTCCCTATAATTTTTTTTTATTTTTCAAAATTTTACAGAATAAAATGGTCTTTTGATTCATTTAGAGATAAAATTAGTATTTTCTATCGTCTTAGTGGTTGATTGATACAAACTTAAAAACAAAGGTAGTGTAAAGTACATATCAATATTTTGTAGTAATTAGTATACATATTGTTTGAGGGAAATATTTCGGCGAGACCAGAAGTGATGAGCAGATAGTTGGTGGCAGAGTCCTGCGAGCAGGTGTGTCCTGTAAGAGCCTGGTAGCAGGGGAAATAGGAGCAGGGCTATTCTGCTCGTCCACGAATATGCCATTCACGAGGACGAATTCCTGTTAAAGGCATAAGGCCATTCCTGCTAGGGGTCGAGGCGAGGAGACCCAGTCAACGACAGTTGGCAGGACGTGCGTTCCTATCCGAGAATCAAGGCACGAAGTCCATCACCGTTCGCTCACAATGATGATAATGGGGGATCCACATCCGAGAGTCGGGAAGCGCCACGTCACTAACCACTACAAGAGGCCAGACTGGAGCAAGCCCAGATATGCAATAGACAGGCTCATTAAGGCCCATGTTCAGAAGACACCAGATGAGAAGCCCCGGGCTGGTCGGCTTCGACCATTAGTTTCTACTCTAATCTCATTTTACTCGCAAGACCAGAAACTGGGGGACTGGTGTTGAGTACGTAAAAGCACCAGGTCGGCCATGCTACTATTTCCGCCCTGGTATGGCTCACCTCAACCAAATGGTGCAAGCAGAGCATGGAGGCGAATGTGGCCCGACCAGAGACGAGTGCCCGACCAGAGACGAGTGCCCGACCAGAGACGAGTGCCCGACCAGAGGTATATGCCGAGCCGATACCCGTCTCCTGAAAAAGCGGGAACACGATCCCACAGACTCATGGCGTTTGCGCTTTTCCCGGAACCGTTACGAGACATTTAATACCCCACGTTTACCCATGATGTAGCAGTTAAAGCTCCATCAATGACCACTACCCGAAAAGGGAGGGAGGAGGACTGAAGGGGAACGTGGAATAATGGCTATAAAAGGAGGAAAAACCGATGAAGAAAGGGATAGACAAAAATTAAGAGGGAAAACGCTGCCAAATTGCAATCAGACCTTTTCTCTTACGAACTTCAAAACAAGTTAAAAACCCTTCTTGAATCCGAATTATATTGTTTTCCCGTAAACACCTTGTGCTAACTTAGGCATCGGAGGGTTTACGCCGGCAAAACCACCGGCGTACTCTGACCTGTCTGTGTGTGCAGGAACCTCTGGAGAAGAAGCTTTACGAGGAGAGATCCTGGTCGTGGTGAAGTTGATCGAGCAGAGACCCTGGTCGTAGAACGAGGACAACCAGAATCTCGCATCAACATTGTTTTCCCGTCCAGCAAGGGAAAGGAAGGTGATTTCACCCCAGTGATCCGAGCAATAGCTGATAACACAAACGTTGGTGAAAGAATCTGGTCGGTCAGAAAGCGAACGGATTTGAGCATCAACATTTTGGCGCCGTCTGTGGGGAGCTAAATAAAAAGCTACCACCAAACGAATAATTACCGGAGAAACAGGAACCGATTGGGTAGATGGAGTTGTTGGTGTTGTTAAAGGCGACCAGAGAATGGCCAGAAGCTGCTATGCTACAGCAGCCAAGGAAACGCTGCAGGTTACCTCTCTGGATAACCGAGGAGATTCAAAAAATGGTCGCCAGGAACCTGTTGAGAAGCTGGAGGGGGTAGTTGTAAG
>MKYO02016343.1:88600-182364 GCA_002013955.2 Citrus medica
GAACACGATCCCACAGACTCATGGCGTTTGCGCTTTTCCCGGAACCGTTACGAGACATTCAATACCCCATGATGTAGCAGTTAAAGCTCCATAAAAGACCACTACCCGAAAAAGGAGGGAGGAATACTGAATGGGAAGGTGGAATAATAGCTATAAAAGGAGGAAAAACCGATGAAGAATGGGGAGAGACAAAAATTAAGAGGGAAAACGCTGCCAAATTGCAATCAGACCTTTTCTCTTACGAACTTCAAAACAAGTTAAAAACCCTTCTTGAATCCGAATTATATTGTTTTCCCGTAAACACCTTGTGCTAACTTAGGCATCGGAGGGTTTACGCTGGCAAAACCAGCGGCGTACTCTGACCTGTCTGTGTGTGTAGGAACCTCTGGAGAAGAAGCTTTACGAGGAGAGATCCTGGTCGTGGTGAAGTTGATCGAGCAGAGACCCTGGTCGTAGAACGAGGACAACCAGAATCTCGCATCAACATTGTTTTCCCATCCAGCAAGGGAAAGGAAGGTGATTTCACCCCAGTGATCCGAGCAATAGCTGATAACACAAACGTTGGTGAAAGAATCTGGTCAGTCAGAAAGCGAACGGATTTGAGCATCAACACATATGATAAAAAAAAAAGATGGTGTAGAGATAATTTTCCAATTTAAAATGGCGTGAGTTCATGATTGAAGATGAAAATGATGAGCAGAGGACATCAAGCCTAGGAGTTATTAGGAAAAACCTGATGCAGAGCAATAAATTGAAGAAATCCTAATTTTATTGAAATTTATAATATTTAAGAATATTCTAATTAATTTGTATTATAGATTAATTTAGTTACATGTTTACAGTCTTATTGTTTAGGTATTCCTTTTTTGGATCGTATTTTTTTATGGGTATAAGTCTTATTAAAACAAGTTTTTCTAATCAAATTAGGGTAAATCACAATTAGTATAAATAAGTATCTTTTGTAACTTTTACAAACATGTCTTGATTATTTATTATTAATTATTCCTTGGAATAAACTCGAAATTCGAGTTCAATAATATTTTAATTTTCAAATCTCTGTATGAGTTTTGAGTTAAGCTCATTCTCGATATTTTGCAGAATCAACAAGTTTTAACTCTTAAATTCGTCGTATTCTTTGACTCAATGTGAATTTAATTTGTTCTTTTATTATGATATTCTCTAAAATCAACGGAACATTTTAAACATTTAAATTTCCGCTGCATCAATTTGGTATTAGAGTCAAACCCTAGTTTAAATTATCCTCAATTCCTATCCTTTTTTTCCTTTAAACTCAGTAGCTTAAAAAAAAATCAGAAAACCTAAAAAAAAAGACAAGATACAGAAACGTCTGTCGTGTCAGCCACCAGCCATAGCCGCGGCTTTTATTTTTCGTCATCATTTCGGTCGCAACCATTAACATTCCAATCAGACAAAGCCGCTGATCCTATCCCATTGATCAAACTCTCCTTCCTGCCACCAAAGCCACCGAAAAACAATCAAATTAGCCGCAAAGCCGCCGCTGTACCAATTAGCTCTTCTCCATGAGCTCAATCTTTCCCACCATTCCTCACCGCCTATCGACGCTCAAATTGCCGGAGATCGAAGCCCTCAAAATCACCGCAACTTATCTCAAATTTCCAGCCAAACCATCGCTCTTTGGACAAACGCCACTGCCATCACACTCATCGTCCTCAAATCTTCTAGATCCAACCATCTTTATCCAATTTTCCTACCACCATCGCCGGTAACTCTATCTTTTATTTATTTACAGTTTTGACCCAGATCTTTCATTTATACCATTATTGCGCTTTTGTTTTGTGATCTTAGCCAAACAAAACCCAACCAAACACCAAAAAAAGGAGAAAAAAAAAGAGAGAAAATAGTAAAAAAAATTGAATCATGAAATTACATATCTTCAAAGAAGATGTTTTAATTAGAATGTTTAGGATTTTGAGTTTGACTGCTGAAGATTTAGAGAAACTTTGAAATATAAAATCTTTTCAAATAAAGTAAAGATATGGATTTGACGAATTTGTTCATGATAATGCATGTTGTGAGGAATAATAAGGAGAATGGTAACTTTGCTTTACTTGACAATAGTATTCCTTTCAGGGAGACTGTTAATTGGCCATTCACGTCTACAACAAATTCTCCACATATATACATCAATTTGGATCAACTGCCAAAATTTGATGACTATATTGATCTTGTGGAACAAGATGAGGTAGCAATTAATACAGTCTCATATTATTCATTCTATTCAAATGGGGAGAGGTATCATAAAATTTTTCAACAAGTGGAAGATCTTAAGAAGCACTTTTTTAAAAGGTAAGGGGGTGGGGCAAACCCAAATAATTTTTATTTTCCTCTTACCTCTGCTCGAACCCGGGTGGTCAGCTACTACAAGCTTCATGCTAGTACCAATCCGACCACGCTCTTGGGGGACTAAGACACACTCTTTCGTTATTGGTTTTTCTGGGAGCTTGGAAGGATGTTACAACAGGGTATTCTTAGAAAAATTGTTGATTGAAGATTTTATCTTGCGTTGTTGGACAAATTGGATGGATATAGTCACCAAGGTACTTTGTGAAATTTTTCTTGTTAAGTTATCCCCGCTACATGTAGTAAGAAATATCGTTTTTGCAAGTTCCTATTCCATGTTTGAATATGCACTTTCACATATAAACAACCAATAAAATGTTTACAGGAGTAAGAGTTGCTAATCAAGTCAAGGAGTAGAAACACAGAACTCAAATATTAAAACCTTTTATAATAAAATAATGACAAAGGCATTCATTTCCATGGCAGTATTGTTCTTGCATTTATACAATTAAAACAGTAATCTAGAAAAATGAAAAAAAATAACAAAAAATAAAAATAAAACTAGGAAAAGGTATTGACAAAAAAATGTTTGATATTAATTGCCTTTAATAAATTAGCCTATCACTTTTCTTATTCTTATTCTTATTCTTTTCTTTTTGAAAAAAAAAAGAAATTAATAAAAGAATCTTGGTTGTTTTTGCCTTTGCGCATTATGATTTGAAAAGATTAGGTATCCTATTCCTGATGGCTTTAAATTTAATTGCCTTTTATAAACTAGCATATAGCTTTTGTGCAATATAATACTTGCTTTTTTCTCGAAACACTACATTCAAGTCCCTCGGGGCTTATAGGCTTATAGTTTACCAATGGGGCTCATTTCTTTTATCTAAGTAGATTTAGTCATAGAGTAGATATAAATGTAATTGACTCTAAATAAAAATTTTATGGATCAACTCTTCTTGATCAAATTTGAGTATTTCCTAAGTAGAAGCTTGGTAAACTGGCATGATCTCCCTTCAGTTCAAATACCCAAGAAATATCGTCAACAAGGAGGCGTCCGGAGTTTGAATCTTACACAGTTACAACTGCATTACCGAATAACGAACTGTTACTGCTGTGAGAAATTTGTTTATTCTAGTGGTTTAAAATCTAATTGCTGTAACCTACACGATTTTCTAGACGTATGCTTGGTTGGTACACCATATATGTATGAACACCATACATGTATGAATCTCAGATGGACACACATACATGACAATCAAACAACTGAACAAGGGCTCAACATGAAAAACAATAATGCAGTCTAGAATCTGTGCTGACATCGTCTTTGCGAGTTCCTATTCCATGATTAAATATGCACTTTCAGAAATAAACAACCAATAAAATGTTCTGCAAGTGTGAAAGTTGTTAATCAAATTGAGACGCAAAAACACATAACTCATAAAAGTAGTCACTCCAAGTATTAAAACCTTTTATCCAATTCCTAACTTCTAGAAGAAAATAATGACAAAGGAATTGATTTCAATAGCAGTATTGTTCCTGCATTCATACAATTATAACAGTAACTAGGACAAGATATTGATGGATTTATTGGGCGGGGAAAAAAATGTTTGATTAACTTACATCTGGGGCATGTCCGTGGAAGTATTCTCCCTAAATACTCCAGGGGTGTGTCAACTCATTACAGCTCCTATGAAGAATATATAACCACATTGTATCAGTAATGTGTGAATGGCACCAGATATTTCCAAGCTTTTGTCTCCACATCTTAGCTAAATCAACAGACTGAGACTAAAAGAATGATGTCAGAAAAACTAAAGCTCAGTCCCATCCGTGACTTCATAGTTCATATATAGGTTTGCCAAATTAAAACTTAGCAAAAACATCCCACAGAATCACCCCTCAGGGATCAATCATCAGACTTGCTTTCCAAGCTATATATGTTTCCCATAACTCCAACAAAGCTTGCTACAATAGCCAATACTAACACCAGTCCTGACAGGAACTTCTCCCCAAGGCTTAAACCTCGCCCTTCCTTCCTTAATCTTAATGCCACAAGAGGAGGGAATATAAAACCCGATGACACCGCCGTAGTTGCCCCTGTAAACTTGAAAGCAGTCCAAATGTTTGGAATCATTGTGGAACCAAAGTAAATCAACACCAGAAGCAACCTTGTCAAAGCCAAAGACCTCTTCCTACTCTCCAAAAGTGGATCTTGAACCAACGTGTAATTATTGTAAGCACCAGATTCAATCATCAAGGAGAAACTTGATCAGACACCAGAGGGCTGAGATGAAGAGCTAGCATTAGAAAGAAACCTAGAAAGAACTAGAAATTTGGTTCAAGATAAGGGTTGTGAGCTGGTCATCAAGCAATGAGACAAAATGTACCAGAGTTAAGAAGTTGTTATGCTTTCTTGTAATGTAGTGAGAATAAATCAGGGCCCTTGCACTATAAATAGTGATGTTATGAATGAGAATGTAAGCAGCAAAATCATTTTCTTATTCATTGCGGTGTGTCTTATAATTCTGTTTTTTTTTTTCCCCCAAAACTAGCTTTGTTTCATTTCATTATTGAATATCCTATTGGATAGATGTGGGACTCCGAAGGATATTAATTTGGTGCTTCAGGATACTTTTCAGCGGATGGTTCCAGTTTAGCATTCCCGCAAATGGCAGACTCATGTTTTATTCAAGTTTGCTTTGACGGTTAATGTTTTTTGTTGTTTGACTGAATTAATTGCCATTGGGAATTCGACACTGCTTTACCTAGAATTGTTAATTTTAGTTGTAAGTTGGTGATCATTGGATTAATCCAATCAATAGTAAGGAGCGGCCTTCCTAAGCTAAGGTCTAGCTCTACTGTTCCAATCCTAAGTTCGATCTTCAATGATTGTGTGAGTTAATAATAAAATTAAAAAAGGTTGGATTCTACTTACTTTTCACATGCAGCTGATTGAAAGATGAATATAATTGGTGTTTGTCTGGAGGCACATCACCATTCCGTCTAGGGGAATCCGACAGGGTGACCCTCTTTCTCCTTATATTTTTGTTCTATGTGTCAAGCGACTTAGTTATGCAATTAATTTGGCAGTAAGAAACAGAAGTTGGTGTCCTATACGTCTCTCGAGAAATGGTGTTCCTCTTACTCACCTCTTTTTTGCGGACGACCTACTTCTTCTCGCTGAGGCTTCTTGCAACCAAGCCCATGTGATCAATAATGTGCTGAATATTTTTTGTAGTTGTTCGGGAGAGTTGATAAGCAAACAGAAGACTCGGGTTTATTTCTCAAAGAATGTTATTGCAGACAAGGCAAGGAAAATCAGTGATTCATTGGGATTTGCCGCTACAGATAATCTTGGCAAATATCTTGGAATGCCTTTACTTCACAACAGAGTGACAAAAGCCACTTATCAAGAAATTGTGGATAATGTTGATAAAAAACTGTCTGGATGGAATGCAATGCATCTCTCCCTTGCTGGGAGAATTACTCTAGCTCAATCGGTAATTCAGGCGATCCCCATTTTTGCCATGCAAACAACAAGGATCCCTCATGGAATTTTGGATAAAATTGATCGGATTTCTCGAAGATTTATTTGGGGGAGCAAGAATGGAAGCCGTAAACTCAGTTTGATTAATTGGAAAATGATCTGTTCTCCAAAAGTTGAAGGTGGTCTAGGCTTTAAAAATCTTACAAACATGAACAATGCTCTACTCATGAAAATTGGATGGAATGTGCTAACCTCTAGTCACAGTCACTGGATTCGGGTTTTGAGATCAAAATATGGGCTTGATTCAGATTTTATTCCCTCCAAGCTTGAGAATAAACGCAGCTCTTATCTCTGGAAAGGCATAAGCAGAATATGGGAGTATGTGTTGCAGGGCACGAGATGGTCGATTGGAAAAGGGAATAAGGTAAATTTTTGGCATCAAAGTTGGGTTTCGGAAGAGCTTCTCATTGCTAATCATACTATAACTCAATTACCGGATGAATTGAAGAATAAATGTGTGGCGGATTTTGTGGATATTGATGGAAATTGGAATTGGAGCATGTTTGGTCATTTTCTTCCCAATCAGATTCTTCTCCAGATTGCAGCAATCAAACCACCTTCGGATGACAACAATGAGGATCAACCTTTTTGGGCTCACTCAAAATCAGGCAAGTTCACATCTAAGTCAGCTTATATCTCCCTTAATAGTCCAATCTCCAGTAATGATGCCCATATATGGAAATTGATTTGGCATTGGAAAGGACCCCAGAGGATTCGCATTTTCTTGTGGTTGGTAATGCATGGAAGAATTAAAACAAAAGAGGAGCTATTTAAGAGGCACATCCAAATTTCTATGGTCTGTGAATATTGTGGACAGGAAAAAGAAGATGTACTCCATGCTCTTCGTGATTGTGTTGTGGCAAAAAGAATTTGGAATCATTTGGTTCCAGATATGCTCCAGCAATCCTTTTTCTCTCTTGGTCTCCGTGACTGGTTATGCTTCAACTTGGGCAAGGCTGATATCAATAAGGTTGTGGATGAATGGGCCTGCTTATTTGGCGTTGCTGTTTGGAAAATTTGGTTCTGGCGCAACCAATTTATCTTCACACACAATGCCCCTTGCTGCACTCAGATGGTCACGGAAATTAGATCGTGGGTTCATAATATCCATATTGCAAGAGCAGGTCTCAATGTTGTTCGTACCAATAAAATCATCAAAGAAATTGGCTGGCAAGCTCCCTCGGAATCCTTTTTCAAATTGAATACAGATGGTTCTCGATTAAAAAATGGTTTGGCAAGTGCTGGAGGATTGGTGAGGGACTGCTCTGGCAAGTGGCAGTTTGGATTTGGCATGAACATTGGTCTTTGTTCGGTGACTTCTGCTGAATTATGGGGTTTGTTTCAAGGTCTTCATCTTGCGTGGGATCGGGGTATCCATTACTTGGTGGCAGAGGTGGATAGCCAATGTATCTTTCAACTTATTTCTTCCAAAAGAACAGAGCCTAATGCACATCTTTCACTTATCAATGCCATCAAGGAGTTGATGAATAGAGATTGGCAAATTACAATAAAGCACATATATCGGGAAGCTAATTTTGCTACTAATTTCATGGCCAAGTTGGCAGGATCTTTACCTCTCGGTTTTCATGATTTTGATAACCCACCAGAAGGTATTGGATATTAGTTATATAATGATATGTATGAGAATACTATTCCCCGCTCTGTTTTGTCCTAATCTTTACTAGGCTCCATTGTATCAAAAAAAAAAAAAGAACAATATATATTCAAGCATGAGTAATGGCCTTCATTTAGTGTTTCGTTACTTGCTTCTGCACAAAGGTGCAGCAGAATTTTACAGAGATTGATTTAATTTGCACCAATCTAAGCAAGTTTATGATGTTGAAGAAGAAAGAAACGTCTATAATAATGAAATCAAGCCGTAAAAATAGTATTTTATTTAACTTGGAGAAGCACGCACCAGAAATTAATCAAATGTGATCTATGCTAAAGATTGAAAACAGGAAAGAAAAGCATTTTGAGTGGCTTCATCCTCCCACTGAAGATTTCTCCACCAGTTTGCAGCTCCACGAATAACAATTTTACGCTCCTTTGCACTGTTGGAATCAAGTGGAAGCTTCTTCAGCTCACAGCAGTCTCTTACAGTCAATTCTTCTAGACATGGGAAGGGCAAGGGCTTCCAGTAAATGCTCTTCAGATTTGGCAGATTTCCTATTCCGAGATATTGCAGTTTTGCAAATGCGTTTGGATTTCCAGCAAATTCTCCCACACTTATGATTTCTTCCATAGCCTCGCAATCTGTTACTGCAATGGACTTGAGGTTTGGAATGAAAACAAGGAGTGTCAAGTCCTTCAATTTAGAGCAAAAGTTTACTTCAAAACTCTGAAGGCTGTGGAAACCATGACGTTGTACTTCCCCTGCATAATCAATCTTCAATTCTACCAATTCATAACAGTCTGAAATCCGTAATCTTTTGAGCCGCTTCAGATCTGCCAAGCCTGAAACATCAACCGGAGTCGAACCTTCAAAGTCTTGGAGGAGCATAGCTTGAGTACAACTTCGTAACTTATGTGAGGTCAAAAAACTTTGGAGGGCACGAGAACTTCCCAAGGTCAAGCTCAATACCTCTAGATGTTTCAAACCAAGCAACTCCTTTACTAAGAGTTCTCCCCCACCAAATAAAACGCTGTCTTCTGGATAAAGGCCGCAGGAAAAATAACCAGTACCGAACATTCTCAGCACATGTAACCACGAAAAATTAGATATTAGTTGCAGAGGAATTTTAAATAAAAAACCTGTGTTTTCCAAATTCAAACATTTAAGATTTACCAACGCCTTTAACTCTTCAGGAATCTCATGTATAGCTGAGGAGGAAAGATCGAGGAGTTCAAGTGAAACCAACTTTGAAATCCCCAAAGGTAAGACCCATACTCCCATGTAACGTGAGAGGTTTAAAACTTTGAGACTAGGCATAGACTGCAAGAAGTCACTGTTGATTATCCGTAAGACGTCGTCATTGTTAAGAAATAAGGTAAGGAGATGAGGGCATGTAGGAACCTCCGATAGATTCTCAATTTGATTTTCCATCAATGACAATCTCCTCAACTTTTCCCATTCTATGACATCTGGCGCCTCCCTAAATCCAGCACCTGCATAAACCAAATAGTTCTCTTTCTCCTTTTCAGCGTCATAAGCTAACCACAATGCCATGTCCCGAATCACGTCATGCATTTTTACTTCGTCTTCATCTACCTCCTCCAGTAAACAAGCGTGAACAAGAATGCCCACAATGTGGTATCCTTGCTCATGAGATCCTAACGTGACACTTCCATTCAAAAGACCCTCTCCAATCCAACAGTCTACCAAATTCTCTTTAGAAATATAACAATCTTCTGGATATAGACAACAATATAGGAGACAAGATCTAATTGTGTCATTTGGCAAATTATCGTAACTGAATTTCAAAAGAGGATAAACCTCGTTTCCCAAACCTGGAAACTGAGAACTTGACGTTCTTAACACCTGAATTGCGTAACTCCATTCTTCAGGTGTTTTCTTGCAAGCCATGGCTCGGCCAATGGTAATAAGAGCGAGTGGCAAACCCCCACATTCTTTGGTCACTGTTTGGGCTAGCTCAAGAATATCAGGATGGCAGTTCAGAGTTTCTTCCCCGACTTTTTGTCGAAACAATTCCCAAGCATCATTGCCTGATAAGCACTGCACTTTAAACTTCATGTGAGCTTCCATCAAACCACAAACTTCTTCCGAACGGGTTGTGAATACCACTTTTGATGCACTAGTTTTTGAACTAGGAAGAGGGACGCCCACTTTTGTTAAATCAACCCGCTGCCATATGTCGTCTAGCAACACAACAAACTTCTCCCCCCTCAAAATCCTAAAGATGTCAAGAGCTTTCTGTTCAATTCTTCTACTCTTCCATGTTTCATTCAGCAAACCTATTTTCTCCCCAATAACTTCTTGAATGCTTTCGAGTCGCAGGTCTTTTGACACTACGACCAATATCACTAAATCAAAATTTGTTGGACTCCCAAAAAATTTGTTGTTGATATGGGTCAATAGTGTAGTTTTACCGACACCGCCCATACCATATAGGCCAACAATTCCAACTGGTTCTTCTACAAGACATCTCCAAACTTCTTCAAGTTGTGATTGCAAGCCTACCACGGTTGGCTCAGTGGGTCTCTCATCTACAGCAGGTTCTGGTACTTTATCAGCCACCACCTCAAAAACTCCTTCGCCCATTAAAGTCTTGATGTGTCTCAGCTTTCTAGCCACTTGTTTCCCAAACTTGTAGCTTGACTTGCAGTTCTTGGAACAGTAGCCTCCAAGGCATAATTTCTCAATTTCTTGAGTGCCGTCTCCAATAAATGCACCAGCTTCCGTTTCAACAGTTTCCACCATTGAAACCCACACTTGCACTTGGTCCAGCCTTCTCATTTGTTGCCGTTCAGCATCGTTAACCCTCCTCATCAGATCGTTCTTTGCTGCGATTAGTTTCCTCAATTCAGTGTTCAAGGCAACAAGATTATCTTGGAGGTTACTTATGTATACTGCTTTTCCAAGGAAGCAATCTAAGCAACGATTGAAAAAAGCACAATCGCACGAGATTGAGATTTGGCAAATGTTACCCATACTTTGGATAAGAATTCAACCAAGAGAAATCACAAAAAAAATTTAAAGATATTGATGAACACAATCTGCTGCGGAAGTGTATATCAAAATTAAAAATTAAAAAAAAAATAGACATGTTACATTCCTGACAGCTTTAATTGCCTTTAATAAATTAGCGTATCACTTTTTTTATTCTTATTCTTGTCTTTTTGAAAAAAAAGAAAAAGAAATTAATAAAAGAATCTTGGTTGTTTTTGCCTTCGCGCGGCATGATTTGAAAAGATTAGGCATCCCATTCCTGATGGCTTTAATTGCCTTTTACAAAATAGCATATCGGTTTCTTGCAATATGTTCTTGCTTTTTCTTGAAACACTACATTTGGGGCCCATTCCTTTTATGCAAGTAAATTTAGTTATAGAGTAGATATAAATAAAATTGACTCTAAATAAAAATTTTATCAATCAACAAGAGTTGATTAAATTTGAGTATCCCCTAAGTAGAAGCTCAGGGGTGTCAAAAAAAACCGTCCGGACCGGATCCGGACAAAACCCAGACCGTATACACAAAAAATCGGATCTGGGTTTGAAATTCTCAAACCCGAATATTTTCGGGCCTAGGTCCGGGCTCAACACAAAAAAAAAACCTGAAATCCGAACCCAGTTTCTTAATAAATTAAAAATATATATAAATATATAATTGTGAATTTATGATATGTTGGATGTTATTTAGATTTATTTTGTGATTATTGTGTTCAATTTAATTTTATTTTATTTTTTTTATATAGATTGAATGAGTTTAGATTAGAAATTGAATGAATTTAGGTATTAGAAAGTAGATTGAAACAATGTTTATTTATTATTTGTGTAAAATTTGCATTGTTAGTATGTCATATATTTGTATTTGACATTTTTTTTAAAGCTTGAGATTGAATGAGTTTATTTGACTATTTTCTTTTTTAAAATTTGTGTTGTTAGAAAAATGAAAGAAAAAATTGAAGGAAAAAAAAAATTGAAGTTATCACATGCGGACTTTGAAGCCCAAATCAAAAACCCGAACCCGGGGGGTGCCGAGCTTGAGCCCGGGCCACACCTGAAAAAATTGGGTTTTAACCCGAGTCTGGTCTTGCATTTCACTCACCCGGTCCGGTCCCGGGCAACACCAAAACCCGGACCGGACCCTAGTTTTGCCAAGCCTATAGAAGCTTATGTTGGGTGGCGGAATTTGTAATTTCGATGCTAGTACAAGTGAAATAATGGAAAGCTCAACTTGAACCCCTCCAACTATACTGGCATGATCTCCCTTCAGTTCAAATAGCCAATAAGCCAAGTAATATCGTCAACAAGGAGGCGTCCGGAGTTCGAACCTTACATGGTAACAACTGCATTATCGAATAACGAACTGTTCCTGCTGTGAGAAATTTGTTTCTTCTAGTGGCTTAAAATCTAATTGCTGTAACATGCTAAAATTACATAAATCAAAGCCATCCGAAAAATTAAGCGATTCAATTGGATCAGCTGATACCAAGCCTACACGATTTTCTAGAGGCATGCTTGGTTGGTACACCATATATGTATTAATCTCAGATAGACACACGTACATACATGACAATTAAACAACTGAGCAAGGGCTCAGCATGAAAAACAATAATCCAGTCTAGAACTTGTTCTAATAGCATCTTTGCAAGTTCCTATTCCATGATTGAATATGCATTTTCACAAATAAACAACCAATAAAATGTTGTGCAAGAGTAAGAGTTGTTGATCAAATCGAAATGCAGAAACACATAAGCCGTAAAAGCAGTCACTCCAAATATTAAAACCTTTTATCCAATTCCTAACTTGTAGAAGAAAATAATGACGAAGGAATTCATTTCAATAGCAGTATTGTTCTTGCATTTATACAAGTATAACATTATTCTAGAGAAAAGGAAAAAAATGACAAAAAAAATAAAAATAAAAACTAGGACAAGATATTGATGGATTTATTGGGCGGGGAAAAAAATGTTTGATTAACTTACATCTGGGGCATGTCCGTGGAAGTATTCTCCCTAAATACTCAAATGGTGAGTCAACTTATTACAGCTCCTATGAAGCATATATAACCACATTGTATCAGTAATGTGTGCATGGCACCAGATATTTCCAGGCTTTTCTCTCCACATCTTAGCAAAATCAACCGACTAAGACTAAAGGAATGACGTCAGAAAAACTAAAGCTCAGTCCCACCCGTGACTTCAAATATAGATTTGCCAAATTAAAACTTAGCAAAAACATCGCACAGATCACCTCTCAGGGATCAATCATCAGACTTGCTTTCCAAGCTATATATGTTTCCGATAACTCCAACAAAGCTTACTACAATAGCCAATACTAACATCAGGCTAATAGCTACTGATCAATCAAATCAAAAGTTTCATAGATTATTACAAAGAGAACAATCATTATTAAGAATCTGTACTCGTAAAATTATTTTTAGCGAATAGAACAAGAAATGGGAATGCAGGAAACAGAGAGTCTTATTTTACATGAAGGGAATTAACAAGATGATCAATACAAGAAAAAGCAGGCACCACTCCAGAAATCAAATACAATCTCTGCTCTGGAATCACTATCGGAATCAATATGGAACCCCATCCATAGACCGGAAACATGGAAGAAAAGCATTTTGAGTGGCTTGATTCTCCCATTGAAGCTGTTCCCACCATTCTCCGTATCCACGAATAACAATTTTCCGCTCCTTTGCACTATTGGAATCGAGTGGAAGCTTTTTAAGCTTATTGCAATGAATTACCTTCATCTCTTTCAGATGTGGGAAGGGCAGAGGCTTCCAGTAAATGCTCTGCAAATTTGAGAGAGAAGATAAACCAAGATATTGGAGTTTTGCGAACAGGTTTAGATTTCGCATCACCTCTGGAACATCACTGACGATTTCTTGAATACCATGGCAGCTGTTTACTTCAATAGACTTGAGGTTTGGAGCGAAAGCGAGGAATGTCAAGTCCTTCAATTTATTGCAATCGTCTATTTGAATCTTCCTGAGGCTGTGGAAAACAAAAGGTTGGCTCCTGTTTTGCACTACACCTGTATAATCCATCTTCAGTTCTTCCAATTCATAACACTCTACAATCTGTAATCTTTTGAGGTGCTTCAGGTCTGCCAAAGCTGAAACATCAAGCGACTTCGAACTTTTAAAGTCTTTGAGGTACAAAGCTTGAGTACAACTTCTTAACCTATGCGAGCTCAAAACACAATGGAGAGCTCGAGAATTATTCAAGGTCAAGCTTAACACCTCTAAATATTTCAAACCAAGCAATTCTTCCAATTCACCCTCTCTAATTATTCCATCAGAGGAACTATAACCAATGCCAAACATTCTCAACACATGCAAACTTGAAAAACTGGATATTAGTCGCCGTGGAATTACAGTTAACATCCGTGCGTTTTCCAAATTCAAACACTTAAGATTTACCAACGCATTTAACTCTTTTGGCAACACTGCTACATTTGTATCTGAAAGATCAAGATGTTGCAATGAAACCAACTTTGAAATCACTAAAGGAAAATAAAACAGTTGTTTAGCACCTGACAGGTTTAAAACTTTGAGACGAGGCATACATTGGAAGAAGCCCCTTTCCATTATCAGTAATTGTTTGTTATTGTTAAGAAATAAAGTCAGGAGATAAGGGCATGTAGGAACCCCTGATAGATTGTCAATTTGATTCTCCATCAATGACAATCTCCTCACCTTTTCCCATTTTCTGACATCTGGCGCCTCACTTAATCGAGCACCAGCATAAACCAAATAGTCCTCTTTCTCCTTTTCAACGTCACAGGCTAACCATAATGCCATATCCCGAATCACGTCATGCATTTTTACTTCGTCTTCTTCTACCTCTTCAAGTAAACATGCATGAACAAGAGTGCCCATAATGTGGTATCCTTCCTTTTGAACTCCAAAATTAACACTCTCATTCAAAAAACCTTCACCAATCCAACAATCTATCAAATTCTCTTTAGAAATGCGATAATCTTCTGGATATAAACTACAATATAAGAGACAAGATCTAATTGTTTCATTGGGTAGATTATCATAACTGAATTTCAAAAGAGGATAAACCTCATTTCCCAAGCCTGGAAACTGAGAACTCGATGTTCTTAACACCTGAATTGCGTAACTCCATTCTTCAGGCATTCTCTTGCAAGACATAGCTCGGCCAATGGTAATAAGTGCTAGTGGCAAACCCCCGCATTCCTTCGCAACAGTTTCAGCTAGCTCAAGGATATCAGGATGGCAGTTCAAAGTTTCTCCCCCAACTTTCTGTCGGAACAATTCCCAAGCGTCGTTGTGTGATAAGCACTCCACTTTAAACTTTTTGTGAGCTTCCATCAAACCACAAACTTCTTCAGAACGGGTTGTAAATACTACTTTGGATTTATTATTTAGACGGCCAGGAAGAGGGATGCCCACTTTCGATAAATCAACCCGCTCCCATATGTCATCTAGCAATAGAACAAACTTCTTCTCCTTCAAATTCCTGAAGATGTCAAGAGCTTTCTGTTCAGTTCTTCTATTCTTCCATGTATCATTCACCAAACCTATCTTCTCTCCAACAGCTTCTTGAATGTTTTCGAGTCGCAGGTCTTTTGACACTACAACCCATATCACAACATCAAAATTTGTTGGACTGCCAAGAAATTTGTTGTTGATATGAGCCATTAGTGTAGTCTTACCGACACCGCCCATACCATATAGGCCAACAATACCCGCTGGTTCTTGTACAAGACATCTCCAAACTCGTTCAAGCTGTGATTGCAAGCCTACTACTGTTGGGTCAGTAGGTCTCTCATCTACAGCGGGCTCTGGTTTTTCCTCAGCCACCACCTCAAAAACTCCTTCGCCCATTAAAGTCTTGACATCGCTCAGCTTTTTAGCCACTTGTTTGCCAAACTTGTAGCTTGAATGGCAGTTCTTGGAACAGTAGCCTCCAAGATATAGTTTCTCAATTTCTTGAGGGCCATCTCTTATCAATTCATCAGCTTCTGCTTTAATAGCGTCCACCCTCGAAAGCCACACTTGCACGTGGTCCAGCCTTCTCATTTGTTGCTGTTCAGCGTTGACAACCCTCGACATCAAATCGTTCTTTTTAGCAATTAGTGTTCCCAGTTCAGTCCCCAAGGCTTCAACATTTTGTTGGAGGTTTCTTATATATGCTGCTTTGCCAAGAAAGCAATCCAGGCAACGATTTAAAATAGCGCCATCGCACGAGATTGAGATTTGGCAAATGTTACCCATACTTTGGATAAGAATTCAACCAAGAGAAATCACAAAAAAAATTTAAAGTTATTGATGAACAAATCTGCTGCGGAAGGTATATCAAAATTAAAAATTTAAAAAAAAAATTACATGACAGATTTAATTACATTTAATAAATTAGCGTATCACTTTTTTTATTCTTATTCTTTTCTTCTTGTTAAAAAGAAATTAATAAAAGAATCTTGGCTGTTTTTGCCTTTGCGCAGTATGATTTGAAAAGATTAGGCATCCCATTCCTGATGGCTTTAATTGCCTTTCACAAAACAGCATATCGCTTTGGTGCAATACGTTTACCAATGGGGCCCATTTCTTTAGTCCAAGTAAATTTAGTTATAGAGTAGATATAAATATAATTGACTCCAAATAAAAATTTTATTGATCAACAAGAGTTCATCAAATTTGAGTATCTCCTAAGTAGAAGCTTATGTTGGGTGGGGGAATTTGTAATTTCAATGCTAGTACAAGTGAAATAATTGGAAAGCTTAACTTGAATCACTCCAGCTAAACTGGCATGATCTTCCTCCAGTTCAAATTGCCAAGTAATATCGTCAACAAGGAGGCGTCCGGTGTTCGAACCTTACATAGTAACAACTGCATTACCGAATAACGAACTGTTACTGCTGTGAGAAATTTGTTTCTTCCAGTGGCTTAAAATCTAATTGCTGCAACATGCTACAATTACATAAATCAAAGCCATTGGAAAAATTAAGCGATTCAATTGGATCAACTGATACCAAGCCTACATGATTTTCTAGAGGCATGCTTGGTTGGTACACCATATACATATGAATCTCAAATGGACACGCGTACATACATGACAATCAAACAACTGAACAAGGGCTCACAACATGAAAAACAATAATGCAGTCTAGAACTTGTTCTAACATCATCTTTGCAAGTTCCTATTCCATGATTGAATATGCATTTTCACAAATAAACAAGCAATAAAATGTTGTGCAAGAGTAAGAGTTGTTAATCAAATCGAAATGCAGAAACACATAAGCCGTAAAAGCAGTCACTGCAAATATTAAAACCTTTTATCCAATTCCTAACTTGTAGAAGAAAATAATGACGAAGGAATTCATTTCAATAGCAGTATTGTTCTTGCATTTATACAAGTATAACATTATCCTAGAGAAATGGAAAAAAATGACAAAAAAAATAAAAATAAAAACTAGGACAAGATATTGACGGATTTATTGGGCGGGGAAAAAAATGTTTGATTAACTTACATCAGGGGCATGTCCGTGGAAGTATTTTCCCTAAATACTCAAATGGTGAGTCAACTTATTACAGCTCCTATGAAGCATATATAACCGCATTGTATCAGTAATGTGTGCATGGCACCAGATATTTCCAAGCTTTTCTCTCCACATCTTAGAAAAATCAACCGACTAAGACTAAAGGAATGACGTCAGAAAAACTAAAGCTCAGTCCCACCCGTGACTTCAAATATAGATTTGCCAAATTAAAACTTAGCATAAACATACGCTTTGGTGCAATACGTTTACCAATGGGGCCCATTTCTTTAGTCCAAGTAAATTTAGTTATAGAGTAGATATAAATATAATTGACTCCAAATAAAAATTTTATTGATCAACAAGAGTTCATCAAATTTGAGTATCTCCTAAGTAGAAGCTTATGTTGGGTGGGGGAATTTGTAATTTCAATGCTAGTACAAGTGAAATAATTGGAAAGCTTAACTTGAATCACTCCAGCTAAACTGGCATGATCTTCCTCCAGTTCAAATTGCCAAGTAATATCGTCAACAAGGAGGCGTCCGGTGTTCGAACCTTACATAGTAACAACTGCATTACCGAATAACGAACTGTTACTGCTGTGAGAAATTTGTTTCTTCCAGTGGCTTAAAATCTAATTGCTGCAACATGCTACAATTACATAAATCAAAGCCATTGGAAAAATTAAGCGATTCAATTGGATCAACTGATACCAAGCCTACATGATTTTCTAGAGGCATGCTTGGTTGGTACACCATATACATATGAATCTCAAATGGACACGCGTACATACATGACAATCAAACAACTGAACAAGGGCTCACAACATGAAAAACAATAATGCAGTCTAGAACTTGTTCTAACATCATCTTTGCAAGTTCCTATTCCATGATTGAATATGCATTTTCACAAATAAACAAGCAATAAAATGTTGTGCAAGAGTAAGAGTTGTTAATCAAATCGAAATGCAGAAACACATAAGCCGTAAAAGCAGTCACTGCAAATATTAAAACCTTTTATCCAATTCCTAACTTGTAGAAGAAAATAATGACGAAGGAATTCATTTCAATAGCAGTATTGTTCTTGCATTTATACAAGTATAACATTATCCTAGAGAAATGGAAAAAAATGACAAAAAAAATAAAAATAAAAACTAGGACAAGATATTGACGGATTTATTGGGCGGGGAAAAAAATGTTTGATTAACTTACATCAGGGGCATGTCCGTGGAAGTATTTTCCCTAAATACTCAAATGGTGAGTCAACTTATTACAGCTCCTATGAAGCATATATAACCGCATTGTATCAGTAATGTGTGCATGGCACCAGATATTTCCAAGCTTTTCTCTCCACATCTTAGAAAAATCAACCGACTAAGACTAAAGGAATGACGTCAGAAAAACTAAAGCTCAGTCCCACCCGTGACTTCAAATATAGATTTGCCAAATTAAAACTTAGCATAAACATCCCACAGATCACCTCTCAGGGATCAATCATCAGACTTGCTTTCCAAGCTATATATGTTTCCGATAACTCCAACAAAGCTTACTACAATAGCCAATACTAACATCAGCCCTGAGGGGAACTTCTCCCCAAGGCTTAAACCCGGCCCTTCCTTCCTTAATCTTAATGCCACAAGAGGAGGGAATATAAAACCCAATGACACTGCTGTAGTTGCCCCTGTAAACTTGAAAGCAGTCCAAATGCTTGGAATCATGGTAGAACCGAAGTAAATCAACACCAGAAGCACCCCTGTCAAAGCCAAAGACCTCTTTCTACTCTCCAAAAGTGGCGCTGATCCCTCAAAGAATAAGGCGTCCACAGCCTGCCGTAGTGAAAAATGCACGACAGGGAAAACAAGGATCAAATGAAAAATGTAACCAACCCGGACAATATAATTCAAGGCAGTGCTGTAACCGATCCCAAGATCCTTATCAAAATTTGTCAGCACATCAGATTCAGTGTCCTTTCCAAAAAGTAAATACCCTGATATGGCTGTCGATGAATAAACCACAATGCAAAGAATAGTAGTAAGTCTTCCAACATGGTTCATCTTCTGGGGGGTCCGCCCTTCTAGCTCATTATAGATAGGTTGAACATTGAAGTGACAAACATATGCATTTGTCATTATCGGAATCACTACAAGCAGATCCAAAATCGCCTTTTTTGATCCAAAGTCCGGACTCATCCTAGGAGGATCAAGTTTTCCTTCAACAAGTTTAATAAACGCAATAAAGAAACAAACCACGACAAACACGACAGCAAGAGCTACTGAAGCAGCTGAAGACATGCTCAAAGATTCAATCCTATCCAGAGCACAAAGCGGCGCAAGAAATACCACTAACACTATCAAAATCAATAATTTCCTATGATCCCACATCCCTTTCCCCAACCATTGGTCAAAAACCCCAGTATGATGAAGTGATCCCGACATGACATCTCCTACAATGATCAAATACACCACCAAAACACCAGCATTATTTAAAATTATACAAATTTCCGACAAAATCTTGGCGGGCCTTCCCAATGCATATTGCACAACTTCCCCATATGATGTTGCCTTGCACAAAACTGAAAACCTGACTAACATTTCAACACTAACTTCAGATAAGATACCCATAAAGATAATCAACACAAAGCCTACAGCCAATCCAAGAACCTTCATTGCAGCAGGCAATGCCATGATCCCAGCACCAATAACCGTAGTGGATAAATTAAAAACAGCACCAGCAACACCAGACCCTCCATCGGATTTAGCACTAATAAGGGGGCAATCATCATCTTGATTATTATCAACATGATCAACAAAATTCTTGAAATCTGAATCGTGCTCTTCATCAAAAGTTTGAATTTTGACGTGGGATTTTATTCGGGATGGCGGGTTTTGATCATTATCGTATACTTGTAACTCTAAAAATGAATTCTTGGGAATAACTGTATAATTACTATCCATTCCTTACGAGGAAAAAAATATTTTAAAAAAGGAGATTTTTCTAGGAAACTAAAGAAATGTCAAGAGTTGAAGATGAAATAATGAAAATGAAAATGTGGGTAAAGATTAAAAACTTACAATGAATGAATGAAATCTTGAAATGGGAAACAAACAGAATCAACGTCTCATCAAGTTCTTGGATGGAATTGAGATGCGAACAACAATGGAACCCTAGATCTCAGGGTCAACTGTTTGTCCCCCTCGGGTTTTGAGTTATTTTCTTGGCTCTTGAACAGAGAATGGTTAGATGTACTTCACAGGAAACTGAGGTTCTCTTATTGGAGGAATTTTTTTTCTTACGTGGACTTTCTTTATATTTTGATTTTTATTTTTGGACTTTTCTTCTACATTTTTTTTTTCAAATTTTCTAATATAATTTTAGTTTGATTAAAATTGGCAGCAAAAGTCACATCTTTTGTTTAATGTATTTGTAGCTAGACACTATGTCCGCGTAATTCTTAACTAGCTAAACAAATATTGTAAGTTGATAATTTATCATAAAAATTATAAATTAATTAAATATAAAGATATTTTTGAATATATCATAATTAAAGTTTAGCTCAAAAAATAATTTTGTTCAGACAACATGCTTAGATATTAAACATTATTAATAAATAGAATTTTTAAAATCTTGGATAAATAATTTTTTATTTATATTCTTGCCACCAAGTATAACACACAAAATAAATTGATCCCTCAACAAAGGTTGATGGGAACAAAATATAAAATGAGAGGAGTGGTTGGAAACATATTCTTTTTTAAATTCTATTTTTTTTTATTTATATTCAAACTTTGACGTTCATAAAAAGAAAAAAAAATCAATAAATTTGTTTAAAATTTTTATAAATATCTTATGTTCGAAGTCATTGACCAAAATATAAATTAATAATTAATTTAACACAACTTTGCTTTTCTAGTACTTCTTAGTTCTCTCTTTGACTTTGAGACTTTTGGGTTCGTTTTGTCATGCTGTTGCGGTCGTTTTGCTAAAGAGGGGATTAAACGTATACGCGACGAACAGAAAGCTTCAAACTAACAGCAATTCATCAAATTCTTGCTTCAATTGTACAATTTTAGGACACTAAGACAAAACTGTAAGCCTAAACTGCCTCATGCAACTTTAATTGCAAATTACAAATGAACCCATAATTTAATCTTTTATCAATAAACGAACTCATAATTTGCTTTTTTTTTTTTTGGCTCAAAGAATTAAAGGAATCGTTTGTAAAGTAGAGAAAAATGAAAAAGGGGGAGATTGAAATACAGTGTCAATGAAGTCACCCAGAGAATTTCCAGATGAATCAAATATTAAAATTTGTATCTGTTCAAAGACTTAAAAAAGTGAATTTGAAGGCCCAGAAGAATTGAATTTTAATGGGCTTTTAGAGCTCTCAAACATTAGACTTGGGCCCAATCGAACTCAGTTGAACAGAGCTCAATCCTCGCGCAACGCCAACCCAGGAAATTTTTTTTTTTGTTTTTTTGGGGGCAAAATTACAGCAAATTACAAAGTTTTTATTATTTGATTCTTTAACCTTTCGTCAATAAATGAACTGATAATTTGCAGTGTTTAATTTTTACTCAAAAGAATTAAAAGGAATCGTTTGTAAAGTAGAGAAAATGAAGAAGGGGGAATTGAAGAAGCGTCAAAATAAAAACACCAACCAGGAAAGGTGATGCACGCACATGCCAGTCGGCGGTGGAACGTGGGAGGCACGTGCTTTTTGACAATTCTTCAATCTTAAGCAATCAAATAAAATCTATATACAAATCTTCGTATAATTTTTTTTTTTAATATAGAAAAAATGGAGAGAGAGAGATAGATTTGTGAAATTGTCAATGTCAATGACAAAAGAGGAGTCTCAATCACAGCGCATCTATCTTTTGTGTGTTATCTCGTTTCACCACCTCCCTCCGAAACAATGATTATTATTATTATTATTTTAATTATTTTATTTCATTTTCTTTGGTCTATGCATGATGACAGCGACATTATTATGTTATAATTAATTTCATATATTATATAACGATGTTTAGTATTTGATAAACATTATCTTACAATTAATATATGGTATATTCGTCATTTATAAACAGTGTATGAGTAAGATTCACTCATTATTTATGTAAAGAATGTACCATATATTAATTATAAGATAGTAGGATCTCCTTAGTATTTATGATATTATAAATGTGAAATTACATAATGAGAAATTATCAATAGCTATGCTTTGAATGGTTAAGGACAAATGGATGATAGAGCACCCAACCATGACTAAATAAGTTGACATGTGGAAATTAAATAAACATGATAAGCTTTGAGTTGTAACAACTCCTATTAACCTCAAGCTTCTTCTTGCCTACTTCTTTTGAAACAATAATAATAATAATAATAATCTATCACATTATTGAGATTTAAGAATTAACATGACGTAGGATGAATAGCTCTTTTTATCTCAACGCAAAAATTATTTTAGTACATAAAAGATTAGTCAAATGACTAGACACATAGCTTACTTTTATAAAGTAAAAAATGTAAGTTCTTACGGACATTTTTTGTTTGGATGAGAGCATATTTGTGTAAAGATATTAATAATTATTAAATAATAATAATAATAATATAATGATAGTAATAATGTTTGTGATATTATGACTTACAATTTTTTTAATAAAAAAATTATGACCTAAATTCTCTAGTGATTTTTAAATGTGATACACATTTAACACTCTTATATTAATTGATATGACATTATTATGTCATTATCATGTATTATGTGACTCACATTATTTATTTTTATTTGTTCCACATGATTTCTTTGGAGCATTAATTCCATGCCCAACATCTTAGAGAGATGGTGTTATTTTAGATTTGGATTTGCAATACTTACTGTCCTTTAGATACATACAAGTGACTAATTAAAGTTTTGTTCCATTTTAAGTTAAAAATTAAAATCTTAAGACCCTATTAATTTTAGATTGTGTACTCAATCTTTAATGCTTATCCTTTCATATATATATATATATATATATATATATATATATATTGCCGAATTTTAAATTTATATGAACTTCAACAAATTCTGCGTCATGCCACCGTTTTTGAACCCAAAAGGAATTGGTAAAAGCGACCAGTCAACTAATTTAAAGATCGATGTAATGTTTATTCCGATAAATAATATCCCATGATTGCTTACTTTAATCCTACTTTTGATAAGATCAAACAACACAACACTAAATATATACAATTGCCCACAGGCTAAGTTATATCAATTAAGGTTGAATATCTTGACGTGTCTCGTGAAAATTAATTTCAAGATATCAGAGTTGGCAATTGCAGTCCATTTCTCCCTTTATCAAATCAATCAACCACCCTTTTAGTTTCTTAATAAATGGTTAACATTGCGCGTGCGGCTCCTCTGTTGTTATTTTCGAAGCTAATATCGTCATGATAAAGATCTTTAACAACAGAGCCTGACCTCAAATAGATTAAAAATTCTATTTAAAAAAAAAGTTGTATATCAATTCTTAAAATGTAAGAAATTTATTTACAAGTAAATTACCATAAACTTTGAGAGTTTTGTGTCCCAAAAAAAAAACAATAATAATAATAATCTCTTATTCATTGATCTTTCTACGTCAATTTTTTTTAGTATTAATTACATATTAAATTATTATATTACACAAATATTTATAATTATTATCAGAGTATACATTATACTAATATTTATAATTAAATATATAATTAGTAATTATATTATTACATTAATTCTATAAAGAACATACACCTTCGCAGACGAAGATGTCTCTACTCTACTCATATTTTATAAAGAAAAGAAAAACTTATAAATTAATTCTATATAATTTTTTTATTTAATTAAAAAAGATTGAGCGTATAAAAAATTAAACTACTGTTCTCATAATCGTATTTAACTTTGAGAGTAAATAATTTATTACGCCACCAAAGCTCAAAGTTGCATCTTTCTACATCAAATTGAATATGAGACGCAGCGTCTTTTTATTGATCATATAAGCATCATGTCATAATGAAATGGACCAGAATTAGTTCATTTGTCCATTCCAAAAAAAAAAAAAAAAAAAAAACACTTGCAGCTCTTTCATCCATTAATTTTGTGCATATAATTTAGATTACGACACTAAAGAGACTCATTGGCTCGAAATGATTGGCTCCAATTATCAAGATTCCGTGCCCAAAATATCGAAAACGTAGCGTATATTGCTACAATCAATCAAAAAAATATATATACAACGTGTAATTATTGTAACCTTATAATGTACCGATAATCATAATAAGAAATTTTTTTTTGAAACCTTCCAAAATTAACTTTGCGACAGACTTACTTTTAAACATTTAATTAAAAGAAAATAAAAATGTTCACAATATGCATGGGAATGGAATGATTTAAGCATGTGCCCATCACTCCATCAAGAAGTGGTTCAAAGTATTGATATTTAAAAATATGTAAGAATGATATTACGAAAACCAAATTTATATTTTATTGTTATTTTTTCAAAGGTAGTGACTGAGATAGGAAGCAGATCCGTTACAAACGGGCCCCTTTTAAGGCATTACACAGTTTCGAATGATTTGACCGCACAGAGTAAACAAAATATGGGTCCAACCCATTTTGTAGGGTCAGCCCGGCCCAACTGTCTCTTTACTATTATTGTTGATGATTTTGGTACTCCTTTATGTGACTATTCGTCGTGTCGGCAGGAATTGTCTCTTTTAATATTAATAATAATAATAATAATAATAATAACATAAAATTGGGTCCAATGAGGGATCAAACGTGTGCAAAAATCATATCTCTTGCTTAGGAATTTTGGATCAATTATGATAAATGTTTTTTTTTTTGCAGAACATTTTATTTGGATCAATTATCATAAATGTTTGTGGATTACATACAATCAAATAATTAACTTTGTCGTTCTAATTTGTCGGCACTATAATTTTAAGGTCAAATTTTAATGAGGTGGGAGTGGGACACCTTTGCAAGTTTTTTTTTTTTTGAGGGGGAGTTTAAAGAAATTAAATTTGTCTATTTAAAGAGTGTTCCAACATTTCTTTTTTTAAAGATATGGTGAGGGTAAATTCGGCTTTTTACTTTATATGTAAATATCGTACTCACCTGAACTGAAGGGATTTTTTTTGTAATTTTTATTTATATTTTTTTAAGCCAACCAAATTTGAATAGATGAATATGAAAGTTAAAGACAGAAACTAAAATTAACTGATAAATATATTAATTTTTAAACTCAAAATTAGAAAATTTATTAATTCATTAATTGAGGTCTTGGGGTCTCAATCACAGCTCCTCATTTATCTTTAAATCCCCAAAACTACGGTAGAAATCACGTCACGTCAACCTCAGATTGCGGTCAATATATCGGAATATTGTGGATTTTTCAATTTATCGCAAGAATACTTTGGCGATACTTTGGTTTTCAAATATTATTATATCGTACTTTTATTCGGGGAATGAATCACGTTGTTCGTGAAGAAAGGGGAACGGAAGTGTGGATAAAAATGCTTAGAGAAAAGCTTATCCTCGTTTCTTTTTTTTTTTAATTGAAAAGAAAAGAGAAAGAAAACGGAAAGATGAAAATTTTCTTTTGGGACTAGATTATTCATTTTCTACAAATAAAAATTAAAAAGAAATATAAAAAATAAAATAACTTGAACGTCTATTTATTTACTTCTGATATCATCTTTTGATACGTGAATTCAATGAATATGATTTTTAATATTAAATTGAGTGTAACAAGTTTTTTTTATGAATATAATATTGAGTTAAATTGAACCTAATATCTAACAACTAAGAAAAGAGACTTTGATTATATTTCATCTAATACATTAACTTTTTTTTTAAAGGAGTAATGTTATGTTTTATAAAATTAAAATATTTGAGATTTGTTTTTGAACTGATGTAATATAGGTGTGACTATTGTATGATCTATGTCATGTTATAACTAGTGAGATAATAAAATAAATAATCACTTTTTACGTACATATCAATTTATACTAATATCATGTTTTAAATTACACTGGTTATGATATAAACATACTTTATATCCCAACTTAGCATTAGTATTCTTTGAATTTGATTAAACAACATACCCTTAAATAAATTTGAAAATCATATAGACATTATTAAAAAAAAATTGCCCTTACACTAGGTAACAATAAGGACAAAAGATCATAGGTATGCCTCCTACATGTTTCTTTTCTTTTTCATCTTTTTCACTTATCCAACACTAAGGAATTGTATTCTTGCCCTTTTTACTTTTCTATCCATCCAAACAGAAAAAAAGGGATAGAAAGAAGAGAAAAGAGAGTTTCAATTTCTCGCAAGAGTGAAACAGTGGGATATTTATAGAAAGTGGATCATCTCCAGAGAGAACGTGGGGCTGCCAAAAAAGTCCTTAACAAATTAAATTAATAAAAAAAATTGAATGGACGTGGAGAATGGGACTAATAAAAGTTGGTGATAAGCATTGCATACATCATCGTCATTACTTAGATGGACCTTACCCACATCCATTTATTTAATATTCTCATACCAAGTAGTCGATGCATGCATGGTCAAGCTCAATTATGTGGTCCAATCAACAACATTGTGTTTGTAAGGGGGTTTAAAATCAAATAATTTTTACTAATGGACCTTTAGTCTAGTGAAAGAATATTTACACTTACAATATTAAGAGTAAGGGTTCGAGTTTTCATAAAAATATTTATGAGGGTTATTTACAATCATCTCTCAATTATCAAATAATTAAGTGGAGCTAGTCTATCCCTCACGAAATGTGAGTGGAGTGGACAATCTTCAAATATTTGAGAGGGTTTAAAGAATTTGAGCAGCTCTTCAGAGGAGTATATGCCACGATGAAAGTCTCAACTGTAGAGTCTGTTTGTAAATATTAATTATAATATCTGATGTAATATTAGTATTAGTCCTGTATAACAATATTAAAAAAATCAAATAATTTTTAAATATTTAAAAATTATTCTCATCAGATAAATCAAACAGCATACGTAAGTTTGATTATAATTGTGAGGATATGGTTCTCGTAACACGAAATACTTTTGCTTGTCCAAATATGAATTAACACCAATAATCTAATGTCAACAATATCACAATTATTATTATTATTTCGGTGATGTTAAACAGAATGTTAATTCTGGATTCTATTTAAATTATTTATAAAAGAATAAAATAAAATAAGAATAATACAAGAGGTTTGTTGTTTGGATTTGCTCACAAGGAATTGAGAAAGAGTTTAGTTCGTTAATAAGAATTCTCTCATAATTTAGTTTTCTTTTGAAAAAAAATTCATGTGGGTGATCATTCTAGGCACACAAAAGTTTGGAAGAGCTCAAATCAATACAAAATTCTAAACCTTTATTTGTGTATATCCTATATTTAAACAAAAAAACAATATTGGTGTGATAATTATTAAGATTCAATCATCTTAAACTCCTTCCTTACACAGCAAGAGACCTAACAAATATATTGCTTTTGTCTTGGACAAAACAAAAGACAAATTGTACATAATGTCCAAGCCACCCATTAAATTAGTCGGTCGTATTTGACAGCAACAGTTCTGGCTAAACCGGAGCATATAGAGAATGCGTGTGAGATTAGTTCTTGTCCCATAAAGATTTTTTTGTTTATCTAACTGTTCATAATAGAATATAAATGCAATGACTAAGTCATGGTCACCGTTTGATTTGGACTTATCGACGATGGTGATATTCAAGACCAATTTAAGAAGAAGGACGCAGGCCACCACTACCGACTCACAAATTACAGCATCTTTTTTGAGTTGACTGTTTCCTTTGGTTTTTACCCTTTTTGTCGTTATACTCTTCTCTTTAATTTCTTTCTTTGAATCATTCTTGAATGTGAAGCGTTTGCTTTCAAATTTCGTAAAAAACTTCGTGGGTATCACACACTTTCCAATATTAAAGTCTTTTTGTTTCTTTTATTATAATTTTGGTTGTTAATTATAATAAATTTCATGTGAAAGTTTGAACAATTGAATTGAATCTTTATTTAAAAAAAAAAAAAACTTGTCAAGGGATTTAACATTCAATTTCGGTAGAATAATCTCCATCTGTTAGGACCATAGATTATCGTTAGTTCAGTCAATGTCGGATCGACGTAACAGTTGGCTGGACCCTAGAAGTATTAGTTTGCTGCTCTTATATTTATAATTTGGTCAAGAAATATTATTTTGTTGTACAATTTTCATAAAAGTACTAGGATAAATTATTATTATTTTTTTCCAATTCTTAGTCTATGACTAAAATGAGGGCAAAAAGAACTTTAAAAATATTACATGTGTCTCACATTGGCCCAAACCCGTTGGTAAACAAGAAGAGCGATGATTTTTTTTTATTTTTATTTTTACAATTATTTAACATAACTTAGATAAGTCGAAACACCACGAACCTCCCATTAAATAATTCTTTTTCCCTTTGAATTAAGAAAATATTTCAAAAAAATTAATATCTTATTCTGAAAAATTCAGATAATCTCTTATTATTTGTTCAAGAGAAACTCAAATCACGAAAGGAATCTTGATTTTATTTTTTATTCTTCGCCAAATCCATAAAATTAAGGTAAAAATAATAATAAAAGTTCAGATCATCTCTTATTATTTGTTCAAGAGAAACTCAAATCACGAAAGGAATCTTGATTTTATTTTTATTTTTTATTCTTCGCCAAATCCATAAAATTAAGGTAAAAATAATAAAATATATCTATTTTCAATACTTTGTGTGGCAGCTATCTACTTAGGTTTAAGAAAGTGACAAATTCTATTTATTTGATTTAAAATAAATAAAAGCAAATTCTTGATCTATTATTATTGTATGAGAGCGTAGTTCGCAACAACCAAGAATCAACCACAATATTACAAACATGCATTAATTAAGTGGGTGGTGTAGATATTAGGTAGAGAATCAAGCTCCTGCTCCCCAGCTACTCTCTATTTTGTTGTATATAAATAATGCAAAGCCATGTATTTTGAAAACCAATAGAAGATCAAATCTCGAACTGTGTGGGAGCTGCCAACAGCTTCGTGTTCTTAGCTAGGAAGGATTTAATGATTTTGATTGGGGATCAGTAGCATGCATTGGCTATAAGCTTCGGGTTGACCAATCAAGATCAAGATGTTATTTAATCGTTTTTGGAGGATATATTTTAATAGGGAGATATTGCTGACCATTTCCTTGATGAACGAGAGAAACGCCATCATTGGCCATGCATTTGTTTAAGCAATCCACGTACACGCTTCTCGTGTTTGGTTGGAAAAAAATTAGAGGTAAGATCATGGAAAAGAGAGAGGAAAAGAGAAAATGAGGTGTTAATCTTAATTTTATTATTTAATTTGACGTGTAATTATCTCTTTTTTGCTTTTTTTTCTCTCTCTCTTTCTTTTCTCTCTTTTCATCTCCTTTTATTTTTTCAAATCAAACATGCTAGTTATTTTATCATAATGTTTTAGTTTAAAATTTATGAATGCAGTTGCGTTAAATATTTGTTGGAAGAGTTTTACCGTTTTAGTAATCCTACCCAACTCAAAAATGGATTAGTCGAGAATTAATGTGATCTTCAAATACTAAATAATTTAATACATTAAAAAAATATATTAATTTTTTTTTATATATATACTACAAAAAGAGGAGCACAGTAAGAGTTTGATTCCCCACCTATTCTCTCCACCCATATGGTTGGTTTTTAATATGATATTGTTACAACCATTTTCTCGTGTAAGAATTCACATTATTTTATCATATAGATAGAGTTAAAAAGACAAAAAAAAATGTATAAGTTTTAATAGATTGAAAAGTAAAAAATTATATATTAAATTCATGTTTCTCTCTTATCTTCTAATTTTATCTACACTTGTCTAAAATGCAAGTATCATTATAAGATAATTAATTTTTCGTTTGCCATTAATTCATATTATCACCCGTTAATTATGTTATTATCTTTTAATTAAATATTATTAAAAACTTCTCACTTATTCAACTAGAAAAAAAAACTATTTAAAAATCACTGAAACTGGTAAGCTCTTTAGATTTCTGCACCACATTCGATGTATCATACATTTTTGTCACGTAACGGATTTCACCCTTAAGTAACCAGGGTTATGGAATATTTTTTTTAAGGAAATTGTTGGAATTTTCGTAATTTTGCTGAGCTGACAGGTCACTGTCCAACATGATTAACCATTGAAAATAAAATACAATAAAAAATTTAGGAAAATTTAAAATAAAAGAAAGAGAGAAGATGAAAGGAAAAGTCATTGCTAGCTTAACTCCACTTTCCTTATTTAAATAAACATAAAATAAAATAAAATAACCTCCTGGCACGTAAACTGAGAAACTTTAGACTCAAAACAAACAAATTCTGAGCAATCCAATTTTCTCGTATCATCATCATCTCACGATATTTTGGAATCCACCCGTTTTCTCACGAGTCCATGAAGAGAATTTAGATTGATAGGTATCTGTTAAAACCTAACACTCTAACAGGCTGCCTTGACTCTTCGGGATTTTAAAGAAATTAAATTTTAACGAAAAAAGATAAATTATAAGCGATGAGAGCGACGCATCGTGGACCTCATAAAAGCACTTTTTAAATTGGAACCTTAAGAGTTCATTCTCGTGCTAGGCGCGTGGAGTTCACGGGAAATTAGGTTCGCGGTGTGGGGCCCATGATGGTACAGCTTTGCCCAATAATGAACTCGTCCATCTGTTTGGTACAGACACAGACACCCCCCAGCTGTACGTTGCAGGTTTTGCAGGAGAGAGTTTATTGTTTAACGGGAGAAATATATGGTGTAATTATAGTATTGTATTACAGTTATACTCAGTCGTTGGATGTCAATAGACTTCATTAATTTAAATATATTTAATGGCTGGATATAACTATAACACGGTATTATCGTTACACCATAGCCTGATCTGTTTAATGTTTTTTTAATATTTATTTAAGGACAAAAGTAAAAAATAAAATAAAAATTTTGGGTAAATTTGTCATAAATGATTTAGGGAATTTTGTGCTGCAAAAATAGTACACCTCCCTATGCTTCTGTGAAGCAGTGCCGGTTATATACTGTTGTTCTAGGCTTCTAGTACTGAAATTTTGTCCTTTCTAAGGCTAAAATTTAGTCTTCAACTACAATATTGAAAAAAAAAATTATGTATTTATATAATGATATATATACAATTAGAATTCTACAGATATATATTTTTTCTAAGTATTTTTTATTACGTTTACGAACTTTTGCATTGTATTTATGGAAAACATGATGATATGTTTAATGAAAAAAATGAAGAACTTGTGATTATTGCAACATACAACAATTATAAGTTAGAAGGACTCCCTTCAAAAAATATAAGAACTTATTAACATTAAAAAAAAAAGTCATTTTTACCTTCCTTTTATGATAGTTAAACTCGTTGAAAAATGAAAATTTTATTATTAAATAAGGTAAGTAAATACTCTTGAGACGGTGCAAAAATTTTAAGGTTTAATCCACACCCACATATATTATGTGGTAAAGAAATTAAGATGTTATCAAACTAATCGAAATAATATTCATCAATCATGTAAGTATATTGCCTAAATCCAACAGTTATTTTAAGAGGCCAAAAATTTATAACTTTTACTTTAGAGATTCAAATCCGGCCCCACAAACAACAACTGATTTCATTTATAGTATGTGTTTTTTGAAAAGTATACTATGAGGTTTCAATAATGACCAAGATGTATAATTAACATCCTTTCAAATTTTTGATGGAGGATTCAAATAATTATGGGTGTGTTTGGATGAGAAACTTTAGACTCAAAACAAACAAATTCTGAGCAATCCAATTTTCTCGTATCATCATCATCTCACGATATTTTGGAATCCACCCGTTTTCTCACGAGTCCATGAAGAGAATTTAGATTGATAGGTATCTGTTAAAACCTAACACTCTAACAGGCTGCCTTGACTCTTCGGGATTTTAAAGAAATTAAATTTTAACGAAAAAAGATAAATTATAAGCGATGAGAGCGACGCATCGTGGACCTCATAAAAGCACTTTTTAAATTGGAACCTTAAGAGTTCATTCTCGTGCTAGGCGCGTGGAGTTCACGGGAAATTAGGTTCGCGGTGTGGGGCCCATGATGGGTACAGCTTTGCCCAATAATGAACTCGTCCATCTGTTTGGTACAGACACAGACACCCCCAGCTGTACGTTGCAGGTTTTGCAGGAGAGAGTTTATTGTTTAACGGGAGAAACATGTCGTGCAATTGTAGTATTGTGTTACAGTTATATTCAGTCATTGAATATTAATAGACCCTATTAATTTAAATATATTTAATAATTGAATGTAACTATAACACAGTATTATAGTTACACCGTAATATGATCTGTTTAATGTTTTTTTTTAATATTTATTTAAGGATAAAAGTAAAAAATAAAATAAAAATTTTGGGTAAATTTGTCATAAATGATTTAGGGAATTTTGTGCTGCAAAAATAGTACACCTCCCTATGCTTCTGTGAAGCAGTGCCGGTTATATACTGTTGTTCTAGGCTTCTAGTACTGAAATTTTGTCCTTTCTAAGGCTAAAATTTAGTCTTCAACTACAATATTGAAAAAAAAAATTATGTATTTATATAATGATATATATACAATTAGCATTCTACAGATATATATTTTTTCTAAGTATTTTTTATTACGTTTACGAACTTTTGCATTGTATTTATGGAAAACATGATGATATGTTTAATGAAAAAAATGAAGAACTTGTGATTATTGCAACATACAACAATTATAAGTTAGAAGGACTCCCTTCAAAAAATATAAGAACTTATTAACATTAAAAAAAAAAGTCATTTTTACCTTCCTTTTATGATAGTTAAACTCGTTGAAAAATGAAAATTTTATTATTAAATAAGGTAAGTAAATACTCTTGAGACGGTGCAAAAATTTTAAGGTTTAATCCACACCCACATATATTATGTGGTAAAGAAATTAAGATGTTATCAAACTAATCGAAATAATATTCATCAATCATGTAAGTATATTGCCTAAATCCAACAGTTATTTTAAGAGGCCAAAAATTTATAACTTTTACTTTAGAGATTCAAATCCGGCCCCACAAACAACAACTGATTTCATTTATAGTATGTGTTTTTTGAAAAGTATACTATGAGGTTTCAATAATGACCAAGATGTATAATTAACATCCTTTCAAATTTTTGATGGAGGATTCAAATAATTATGGGTGTGTTTGGGATTGAGGTGATGTAGCTTTTAAGCTACAGCTGCTGTGAAAAAAAAACTGTAATTATGAAATAAAAGTTAATAATATATAGTAAATATAAATTTTAAATAATAATTTTATCAAAATTATTAAAGATATAATAAATTTTATATTATACAAGTGAAAAATTATATCAACATAACTTAAAAGTTACAGCAGCTAGTGTTTACCAAATATTTTAGTGCTGTAGCTTTTAAGCTACAGCTGCCCAACCTCAATCCCAAACGCTACCTATAATATTGCCAACTAAAAACCATCTTCAAATTTTCTTGAATAAGCGACATTTTTAAGAATTGTGGTTTGAACCAACTGAAAATGACATACAATTATGGTGACCCAATTGATTTTTTATTATGATATCTTCAATGAAGACATTTAGCATCCAATAGAAACCTTCTATTTTTATTCTTTCATTTTTATTTTGTTTAAAAAGAAGCAATAATCGAAAGATACCCCCCAAAGGAAGTAAATCATGCATGATAAATTGTCCCTTTCTTGTGAGTTTCATTGAAAGCTCTCTCCATAAATGGCTGCCATTATCAACACCTTTCTTTTCTTTTCCATTTTATTTTTTATTTAATATTTTTAAGTATCTTTTTCCATCAAAACCTAAGAAAAGCATTCCCCCCCCCCCCCCCCCCCATTATTCTTCTAGCTAAGCTAGTTAAGTTGCTGGGGCTCGGCTCATGAAAAGAAGCCTTTTTGCAATTGTGCCCTTCAAGTGGCTACAACTCATTGCGTAAGCAATCTCTATCATTTAAGGATTTTTTTTTTGAGTTACTTTATGATAAAGATTTAATATGAGACAAATTACAAATTCAAAATTTGAAATTCTATTGGAATAATTTTCTTTTCTTCTTAATCCGCAAATAAAATATATTATATGTGTTCAAAAAAAAAATTACTTGATATGTGTTCATTTAAAAGTTCATTTCTTTCTAACAAATTGTGTTTGCTTTTTAATGGTTCGGCAAATCATCTAGTTTAATCTATCATAGTGAGTTTGCTTTTAAAGATTCCTAAAAAATATAAATATTACTTCAAATACATGATAACAACACCCCAAAGTGATAAAATAGAGAGCACATTTGAATTATTGGGAGGCATCAAAATAATACAAGTGATGTCAATGTGGCATAGATGAGATATTGTGTATTTCATTTTATTTGTATGGTTTCAATAAAAATAAGAAAGTGACACATGGTGCATTGACCAATAAAACCCATTTGGAACGCAAAATTTGACAAGAATAGCATTACATGTACAGTATTTATAGCCTTAAAAAAATGACATCTGGTCATTTTCTTGATCTCTTATGACAATGTGCAGTCTTAATCTTAGTAGTAAAAAACAATTAATTAAAATAAAATAATGTAATCCACAAAGATGATTCAACTCCCATAATGGGGACCAATATTTTTCACAGGGTCCACATGTAAAGATGCAATTCACTAATTGGCTTTTGCAAGGATTTTTTTTATAAATATTTAAATATTTAAAAAGAAATTGAATTTCATAAATATAAATCAAACGTCATTCTCACTCTAGTGGCAACAATATTTGAATATTTTCAATACCTTTGTATCACTTCAAAGGACCTTGTTCCTCGAATCAACTAGTGAATACCGGAAAGATGCAAAAGTTGTTATGACTAATATTCAAATTACTATCAAAATAATGAATATATATTGGGTGGGAGTTTTTTTGCATATGCATGAAATATAAGTTTTATTATTATGGCTATAGTTATGTTGGAGCTAATATATGATGGAGTACGAATCTTAACCACACATGTAAAGTGATAAATGATAAAAAAATTCATTATAATTTTAATTGTGTGCTTATAAATGGATGCTCTACCTTAAAGCAATTATAAGATAGCTGAACACTATTATTATAGTGTTCAAATTAGAGCTTATGTGGAAAACTTGAAAATAAATCTTGATGATCAATATATGATTTTTGTTAACTAAAGTAACATTTCAATTATTAAATTGAAATGATTATTTTCATTTTTAACTTTTCGGCAGAATTCTTAAGTTTTAGATATAAAGTAGCAAAATTCTTTTCTTCCAAGAAAAATTAAAGGAAAAAATAAAGCAAAATTATTGCCCCTTTAACCTCGTAGAGATATGGTAACAAACTCCTAAGAAAGAAAAGAAAAGATGTTTCAAGTGATTTTGACTTTTGATGCTTCACTGTGTAATGTGCTGTTGACATATCCAATGGTTTCTATTTATGAAAGCAACAAAAGGAGACAAGTAAATAACTTGTGCAATCAACTTGCTTGCCATTTTCTTCACTTTTTGGGTTCAAATTATTCCTTGTGCCACCAAATTTGTATCAAGACATTTTCATTAAAACGTACTTATTGATTTATCTTTTTTCGTGGAAGCATAAACTTTAACAATCAATATCCTTTCCCACAAATGTTAAAGAAAAAAATTATTTAGTTGATTTTTGTGCATAGGTGAATTTATGGGGTGAAACTAAGACGTGGATGATAGTTTCACAATTTTTTTTAAAGGTAAGGGATGGGCCAAACCAAAATAATTTTTATTTTCTTCTTTACTTCCTCCAAGGTTTGAATTGTTGGTCAGCTGCTATAAGTTTCATACTGACCCGACAATGCTCTTAGGGGTGAAGATGTAAATATTTATTAGTTCTTAATTTTAGAGTTCCCTTCTATTAAGGGATCTTTTACATCAACTAATTAAGAACCAAGTTAAAAATATATATAAATTTTAATAAATATAAGGTAAAATATATTGCAGTGTAGCATACATTTTTTTTATCTTTTTAATTTGGTCGTTATTTTAAAATAAAGGATCTGTTATTGTAAAATTACATCTCCAATCTTGCGTGGAATGATTCGGATCTTCTTAAAGTGATTGGAGAAAATTTGTTGTTTGATATTTTACTTGATCTTTATCAAGTTTTATTTATGATTTTTGAGTAAATATTAATACACAAATAAGTTTGTATACAAAAGTGATCAACACAAGACAAGAAAAATGGGGTGTACGCACTCGAAATATTCTAAACTTTAATAGGCATTTGGGTCGACAACGTTTTAATTTTTTATTTTCTTAAAAGAAATTTTGGTTTCAAAGGAACCCAATTCACACAGTGTGACGATCTCAACATGATATCATCATAAGAGAATCAAGATGAAGAAGAACCCAAAACTTTAGTAATCCACAAGCAAAGTGCCACTCAACTTTTTGATCTTTAAATACTTTCGAAAAAAAATCTTTATTCTTTAATTAGAGTTGACAGGGCGCGTGGAGCTATTGTTATCTTACTGATTTGTTTGATATATATCAAATATTTTTTCTATGCTAATAATTAAAAAAAAAATTATACAAAGTTATATGAAGATAATTAGGCGTAGCCGAAATACACTTTATGATTGTTTGATAACATGCTTTTGAAAAAGTGTTCTATGTTTTTTCTCACGACAAAGAGCAATGGAAATATAACATTATAGAGATTAAAAGTGCTTCCCAAGAAAAAAGTTATCGCTCCAACTAGTTGTCATATAATGGTTGCTAGACATGCAAAATAATAATTATTCAAACTTCAATCTATCAATTTTCAACATTCATAAATATTGATTAAGAGGAGGTGAGATGGCCTTACAATTATAGTAAAATCACTTTATAGTTATATATATATATAAAAAAAAAAAAGAATGGTTCTATCCCCACTAAACACTCTATTTGGGAGGGGTAAGAAATATTAATTGTGACTACACTCTAAATTCAGATTAGTCGGGACCCAATGCGGTAGCCGGAAACCGGATAGTTTAAAACCAAAAAAAAAAATTGGTTCTATTCAAGCAATTGAACACATATTTAAATAAAAATAAATTTTATATTTTAATAAGTTATAATTTTTCTAAATCCTCCCTTAAAGAGCTCGCCTCCACATATTAATAATTATTGTTTATTGTAAAAAATATATGTTATATGTTATATTAAATGTTTAAGATTAAATAAAATCTTTTTCAAAATTATTTGGGGCAAAAACTTATTCTTTAGACTTAATAAGATGATTTTGCATATTCCGTTTTAATAAGATGATTTTTCATATTCCCAACACTACATAGATGATAGATATGATTGTGATCCTCTCCTGATTTGAGCACTCCTGATCTTTTACAGATCTTGTACCACATGTATTTTAATATTAATGAATTATTAAGATTTAATTATTATTTTTCTTTTCATTTATTAACCACCAATCATATTTAATAGCATTTGCTCAAATAAAGATCAGATTAGGAGAGGATCCTGATCCTAATAGATATATGTAATAACTTCAGAAATTTTGTCTATCTATTTTATCAATATTTATATATTAGATTTGACATGCTCTTTTAATTAATTATCAATGTAGCACATACTTTTCCTCTATATCTTTTGCATTAAGAATAACTAAGGTAAAATAAAAAATTTTGTAACCACACCTCTACTAAGTTATAGCTTCTTTAGAGTAATAGCACGACTATAGAGGAGTTTTACTCTATTAGTATTTATTTTGAGAATAGTAACAAGAATATTCCTAAATAATTTGATAATATATATTAAATAAAATTATTTTATTATACACGGGGTTTCCCTAAATTACATTTAAAGTGTGTTTATTTTTTTGGATTAGAGAATGAGAATGACTCCCATCCTTCATTGATAATGTTTGCTTACTAAAGTTATAAAGAAATTGAATAGATTTTGAGTGGGACCCATAAATTTAGAAATAAAAAATAAAAATCTCATTTTCACGTGGAGGTGGAAATAAAAGTGGGGAAAGAGAATGGGAAATGAATTGCAATTTTACCTTTAAACGAAACTTATAATTCCTTTATATCACCATTTAAATATTTACCAACAACAACAACAATACTAATATAATAATAAATAATAATATTAGTGGTAATAGTAATTATTATTGTTACTATTATCATTATAACTACTATAATAAATAAAATAATTATAATATTACTAGTACTATTATAATTATAGTAATAATATTAGTAGTAATAATACTAACAACAATAATAATAATGGTAATAATTATTATACTTAATATTTAATAATAATATTTATTATAATTATTTTTATTTTTATTATAATAATTGTAATAGCAATGATGGTAATAATATTTATAGTAAAATATAAATTCTTTATTTTATTAGTGAATAAATACATAAATATAATTAAGGACATTTTAGTAACTCGCAACAATCTATTTCAATTAGGAGATAAAATAAGCACATGAATGAGTATACAGCTCTTCCTAATCCTGATACCTACAATTCAAATAAACAACTTATTTTGATTTTTGTTTCTTATTCCCATTCTAGTCAATTTCAATTATGAAAAGTAAATACACTGTAAATTAGTAAAACAATGCAAAAATTAGTAATACAGGCCAAATGAATTTTGTCAGACTCTAAACTATATTAAGTGTAACTTCGTTAGACCTATTATATATAAATATGTGATTGTACCATGGATTTGATTTTAATGAAAGCTACGGTTGTAATGAAAAAGAAGTTTTAATAAGTTTGAACTTCGTCACCAGTGGACTAATTTTAACCTATAGTTTAACTAATTATATAAGGTAATGTGAAAAGATTTTTTAATAAGTTTGAACTTCGTCACAGTGGACTAATTTTAACCTATAGTTTAACTAATTATATAAGGTAATGAGAAAAGCGGCTATGTTGCTTGATGACAAAGTTGGTAGTTAATTTATTTAACTAATTAAATAAATTTCTTGGTTTGTGAGTGTGAAAGGTTTTTAATTAAGGCCATATTTGGAATAAAAGTAATGTGGAGAGTTGTTGTGGATTATTAAATAATTGTACGGTATAAAATGTAGGGAATAGTTTTGTAAATATTAACTAACAAATAAATGTTAATATTGCCAAATATGTATTTTTTTTAGTAAACGTTAAACTTTTAATAAAATAAAAAAATTTCAAAATTAAGGAACAATTGCTAGTGCAAGATCACGACAAAATCTATATTTCTGCAAATCCCGTAAATTCTCATGCATGAGTTTTTTAGGTAGTCGAGGAGGCTCCTTTCACCAAAAAGAGAAAGAAAAAAGAGTTAAAATTTGGATTACTTCTCTCATGAATTAATGGTACTCTTTATTTTTGAAGACTTTAAATTATTCTCATTTTTATTTAAAAGAGAAGAGAAAAATAGGAATGAGTTGATGAGTTTGCTTGGTATTCTTAAAAAAATATAGAGATAAATTAAAGTTTTTAAAAATAAAGAGAATGATTTAAAAATAATCAATTTATGAGAGGATAATCTAAAATTAATCTCCAACAAAAATATGTACAGGTCACACCTATATTTACTGGATAATCAACTACACAATTGCCTCACAAAAATGTATACGTACAATGGAAACCTTTTCCGTAGCTATTAACGTTGTTTTTTTTTCTAAAGAGTATTGATATACTCAATGAATGGGGTGCCAATCCGGGCCTCGATAAAGTAAAAAGAAGTTTCTTTAAAAAAAAATTAAAATGAAATTCTTATGACTATCAGTTACTAGTTCTGGTTACTCGGAATTATCATTTTCCCTTTTTCAATTTTTTTTTCTCTAAAATTTTGGTTCGGGGAGCGAACCAGAAAAGTTTGGGTAGAGCCGGATCTAAATGTTGGCTAGGGAAGCGTCCTGTAGTAAGAGGAGTAGTTATGAACCCTGTAGACCACCCCCATGGGGGTGGTGAAGGAAGGGCTCCGATTGGTAGAAAAAGACCCGCAACCCGCGATTGGTTTCTAAAATCGCTTCCGGCTCTAGGCCTTTTACTCGTTAGTCCTGGCAAAGCCTCCAGACGGCGTATTTTTTTGAAACGAGGCCCTCGGTAACGTGACATAAAGACTCCTTATTTTATTGAAAAGATAAAGAATGGGCAAAACCTAATCAAAATTTTGACCCTACCTTGAGGAAGACTTAAATTTAGGTGACCTATTAAATAAAACTGTTTGAAAATTTTTTGATAAGTTTTTGGGAGCCTAAGGACGATGGAAGTTAATCATACTTAATAATCATCATGCAATATTACAATTTAACTAACAAGAATGAATATGTCAAGTAGGGTGAAATGAAGAGCTGTTAATTAGGTTCTATTTGGTATAACTTTTTAAATATAGTTTATTTAAATATAACTTTTGTTAATAGAGCTTTTATCGAAGAATTTTAATTGTTTGGTTGTTAAGGAGAAATTTTATTAAAAATTATAGAATTACTCCAATAGACAAATTTTTTAAAGTTACATCATAAAAATAATGCAATAAGATTGTGAAATAAGTAAATGATATTTTAGATATTTTAAATGTTTAAAAGAAGTTTTTCAACTTCTACTCCCAAAAATTCAAAATTTGAGCTTTTACTAATGGAGGAAAAATAAATTATTTAGTGTCTGTTTGATATGACTTATCTAATGGTTATAAGTGCTTATTTAACCTCATAAGTACTTTTTAATTTATTTTTTTTTGTGTTTGGTTGTTTTTTGGATAGAATTTTTCAGGTTTTAATAAGTTAATTTATCTCTACTAGTAAAAACTATAATTTTGAAAAAAATCAAAAATTTGAGTTTTTAAGAGCAAAGGCTAGACACTTTTAACAAAAAATATGTAATATTATAAATGACCTAAAAATATTTCATTAATTACATCGTACACTTATTTATACAAAACTTACACAATAAAAATTATTGCTACCATTTGATAATAAACGTATTGCTGCCACTTCACTTTTTTTTTTCATTGAAATTGCCGCCACTTTAATTATACAAAACCCTATGCTTACCCATCACTTGAGAGCAAACTCATAGCCAACACTTACTTTTTGTGAGGATTGTACCAAGCAATGTTTCTTGCTATTGTTTCAACATTGTTTTTGTTAAATTATTGAATGTGCTTATTGCCATAACTTAGTACTGTTTCATCTTTCTTTTAAACCTGGTCTTAGCTTCTAAGCAAACGCCTAATAGTTATTGGTTAATGTGTGGGTGCGATCTTACAGTGGATTTGGTAACTAGTTGAATATCACCTTATTGGTATATGTTTTCTATGTGAGTCTTTTAGTTTTGCAGAACCCAACAATTTAATAATTTAGAAAAGCTTTTGTAATTTACAACCAAACATCCCATAGTTTTGGTCAAAAACTCTACTAGTATAAACTCTATTCATAAAACCGTTAATAAATAGAGTTTTAATATTCAAAAGTTATTAAAGAAAAACTAAATAACAACAAAAATTTTAATAAAAACTTATGAGATTAAATAAATACTTATGACCATTAGATAAAATATATCAAACAAACACCAGCTAATGCCGCTATAGAATCACTCTCTAGCTAAAGGCAAACCCTTTGAGCAATTTCAATCACCTTCAAATGATAGCACAAAAACCTTTTGCACAATTACCAGATCTGTATTTTAGTAGTTATATTTTGAAAATAACAATAATTATTAAAGATATAAATTCTACTTATGCACACAGTGTGTGATGTGACATGGCATATTAATTTGTATCTTGGGCATTGACTTAATAAAATCCAACCGAACATAAGATTAACGAGTTTACAATATCGAATATTGTTTTCTAACCATTAAGTTTTAATTATTATTAAATTTTATAATGAGATTATTGAAGAAAAAAAAAAAAGGCTCTCATCTCCCTCCTCCAAACGTGAAAAATGGTTTAATTTTCTTTGTTGACTTACCGATTAGCTGGTGTGCGCCTTAAGAGCACGAGATCCAGAATTTTCATTCACTACTAATTAATGCACGATTGAAATTTGAATTTCTACTACCACAAGAGTCAATTCATGTTACCAACTAAACTAGTTGGCTGGCATATATAAAATTTAAAAAGTTAGGTCTTAATTGATTTTTTTTTTTAAAAATAGAGTATATATTACAGTATGAAACTTCCTTTGGAAGATGAGATTGACTAAATGAACTTCTAGAATTAGATTGAATTGAATCATATTATATAAATTATTGACTTTTGTTTATTACATTGTCTGATAAGACCGAATAAAATTTAATTTAATGAAACTTAAAAAACTATTTAAATAGTATTAATATTTGTTAAATTATATTATCAATTGCTTCTAAAAAAGTTATATTAGTAATAGTTGATTCTAATATGAAAAACTCAATATAATTGTAAATAAATAATTGAAAATTCTTTTTATGCTAAATATGCAATACTAGTATAAATAAAAGGAAAAGAGTCATCTAGAGGAGAACAACTTCTCATTTAATCTTCTCCTTCCAAAATCCACCCTTAAATAAAGATCAATAATCCTATAACTATCCAACTAATTTAATTACTAATCCTTACAAACAAACATAACATTAGATAGAATTAATTTATTTACCTTTAGAATTAGTTTAATCCTACCTTTTATCAAAACAATTAACATGGCCCAGGTATTGTAAAAAAGAAAAAAAAAAGAAAAATTCCGCCAGCATTATTATTATTATTATTTTGTGTTTTTAATAGTGCCTTTATTGTTTAATATGCATTACTATTTCCTACATTTGTACGTTAAAAAGTAATCATTTTTATAATCCCTATTTTTTTGCACTTTTGTTTTTATTTATTTTATTTTGTGTGTGGTACAAATTTCATGAAACCTAGTTAAAAGCAGAATCTGTAAAAAAAAAATAAAAAACAGTAAAACCCACGCGCGGAATAAGGCAGGTCCACACAGAACCAGTCGCAGTTCATGGCAATGGCAGTACGACAGCTAACTTCAAACAATCAGAGATCTGGTTTCCGGGCTGAAATTAACAATACCGCGTGGGCCCCACCTTTCTGACACAAGTCACACGACCACTTCGATCCGCTGTCAGGACTGAGAAAAAAAAAAAAGAGAGAGAGAGAAAAATTGTTAACCACGTGCACGTCCAAATGGCGCGTGAGTCACATTTAATGCTCCCGGTGATGTGTCTGATAGCAAGACTAGAATCTTCTCCCTTTTATTTTTCTGATCTTACGTTTGGTGTCTCTGTCTTTGTGCGTTAAATTTTTCTCGCATTACGCACCCATCTGGCTGTCATCTGTCCTTTTTTCAGCATTCACTCTCACAATTACTAAAAATCTTCAATCTGATTTTATGGGAAATTACACTTTGACACGTGTCGTAATTTTATAATTCGATGATAATAATGCGGAAGCAATGAATTAATTAGATAACTTCACGTGACAATATGTAATAACGTGAGTATAGTCACTTATTATATTATTATTTTAAATTTAATTATAATTTTAATTAGTGATATTTATCGCATGACTCTACTTATTTTATAATGGGCAACACAAACGTACGATACAAGCTTGATTTAATATTGAGATTCAGCAGTTATAATTAAACACTTGTTAAATACTCATAACTATATTATGTTACCACAATGCCTTGTTAAAATCGTTAACCATATAAGTTTTATTCTAAGGTTAGAGCTTTCGTTTCAATATAACTACGGTTCAAGCTTTTATAATTCACACAATCATAATACTAAATGAAGATACAGTTTTATTAACTCATATCTGTAATTCTTTTTGCTAGATATATATTATCGGAAAGCGCCACATATTCATTTGTCCTTTACTTAATAATCACGATTAGCTTTAGCTTTTTAATACATTTTAGTTCGTTTATGACCGGATTTTTTTAATTATTGGGAGGAACAACTGAACATATGTACTCTATGTTTAGATTATCGAGGCTAACCATTTTTTTCTTCATTTAAATAAATAAGAGTAATGATACAATCATAAACTATTGTATAAATTTATTTTGTACAAACTGACGTGGCACTAATTCATTGGTTGAATGAAAATATAAAATAATGAAAACAAATCATGTAAGTCAAGTGATATTTAATTCAACCAATCTTATCATGCCACATAAGTTTGTACAAAATAAGTTTGTACAATAATTTGTGGCTATATCATTACTCAATAAATAATACTAACTACAATCATTTACTAATAGAGTATTACCAATTGTTTTCCTCAGAGCAATTTAAAATTTTTTTTACTCTTTCTTTTAAATAAAACAACTCATGTCTCACCCAAATAGTTAATTTCTACATATGTATCTCCCTTCTCCCCAAAACACGCCATTCGCATTTAGATTTTAAACACAAAAGTAATGTGTGGTGTTAATATTACGTGACTATTATTCACTATGATAAAACACATGTCATTTTCCAGCTCAAAAAGAGAGAAAAAAAATTGTCATTTTCTACTCAAGTCATGTTTTCCAACTCACGATGAAATGCATTTAGAAAAGCATCATATAAAAGGTTTACAAATTACAACCGTAGGTTCATACATGTAACATAAGTGCTTATTTACGTTCATACATCATTTGGAAAGTGGGCATTGACAAGAAATTCAAAAACGTATCCATCATTAAAAACATTTCCCATGTAGACTTTTTATTAATACAATTATGGCATAATACAACTATTATTATATATAAAACAAATCATATTCTTGCAAGCATAGTCCATGCCATTTATGAATGTACCAAACTAAAAGCTTATAATTATTGTTATTATTTTAATATCGCACTGACAAATCAGAAATTTATCAAGATCTTTTATATCAAGTATGACGTAGTCTGAATATCTGAACTCATAATTGACCGAATCTACTTTTTGACTAAAAAATATGGGAGATAAATAATTATCAATAGTAAATAAAAAAATAAAAATATTAATTATAACTAATTATGATGTTATTCATTTTAAAATTTTTTTTTGATGTATCAAAAATTTATTAAGTTCTTTCACATCAAGCATGACATAATGTAAATATCTGAACCCATATTTGACCGAATCTATTTCCGACTAGTGAAGCCAAGATATTGATAATTATGAATAATAAATTTATAAAAAGAAAAATAATAATTACAGCCAATAATGACTTTAGCCATTTCCAAATATCTTTCTTTTTTTAATATTTATACGGACTTATCCATCAATATGGAGTGGGAAAGATACCAAACTCCGACTACAACTCCCCACTCAAAACGATAATCTTATTTCTCAATTAATCATAAAACTTTCCATTAATTAATTATAACCAGGACATTATCAGACGGTGAAAGCGATATCTCACAACACGATAAAAACGACTCCATCTTCTCGCCGAGAAATCATTATTATTCCTTCAAAATTTCAGAAACCGTCCATCGTTCGTTTCATATCGAAATCATGAACAACTATCACTCTATCACGTGATACAATAAGTAAACCCCAATGGCAAATACCGTAATATTCCACTACATCTGGGGTCAATTGTTTATTGCGCCTCATCCCAGAAAAAGCTTGTCGTTTCCTGGGGGGATCTGAGAGGAGTGAAAATCGCTTTCCCAGCTTTATTACCATATTCCTCAGCTCCACCTGAACCTCCATTACTAGCCGTCCGATTAATCCGACGTGGACCTCACGTAAGGATTTTCAGAAAATTATTTGCTGTTCTTTTAAAAACCAAACAGGTCTTGACAGTATCAAGCCTGTCTTGCCATGTAGGGAATCATTGCTCCAAGTTATACAGCTGTGCTAGCTAGAGATTCCGCGCCGATAAACTCGACAAAACGCAGCCGGCTTAGTGGGGCCCACTCAATAACTGTGATTATCAAAAGTAATATAACTTATTGAATAAGCTATCACTTCCGTGATAAGTTCTTGCATAAGTTATTTGTATAAGCACTAGTACTTATCATCCTCTCAATCTGTCTCCTCTTCCTATAAAAATCGCAATTTCTGCAAGGTTTAATGTCGGTATATAAATTAGAAAAGGCTTAGGAGGATATATAAATAGAGAGAGAGAAAAAAAAGTCTTTTAATTTTAGAGAGAGAAAGCTCCATTTCTTAAGAGAGAAAGCTCCAATTCCTTGAGGGAGCTCGTTTTAACTCTGTCTCTGTCTCTGTCTCTCTCTTTCTCTCTTGGGGATCGATTCACCAGGTGAGTTTTTTAAAATATTGTTTTTGTTTAATTTTAGCTTTTATCATATAATTTTGTATTTTTTAATATTTTAAAGCTGTTATTTTTTTTCTTGTTCGTTTGATCTCTGAGATTAACATGATTTGCTTGCTTCAAAATCTCCTTCTGTTTTTGGGTGATTCAACTTCATTTATTTCTTTTTTTAAAATAATTATACTAATCTTTTTTTTGGGTGTGTTTTTTAAGGCAGTTAAATCATCTAGTTCAAGGCATGGTTTTTTTTTTTGGGGTTACTTTTAATCATTTTTAGCAGAGTTTTTTTTTTTAATTTAATTATTTTTAGTAAATATTTATGTTTGTGTAAATTGATTTTTGGCAGATCTACGGTGATAGTTGGTGAAAATTGTACGCTTGGAATTAAAAAAACTGGGTGCTTAAACGATGTCGTCTCTCAGTAGAGAGCTGGTGTTCCTGATCTTACAGTTTCTGGATGAGGAAAAGTTCAAAGAAACTGTTCACAAGTAAGCATTTCTTGTAACGTCTCACTTTTATTATTTATTTATTTTTAAAAAAAATTTATGAATTTTTTTAACTGTAGTGTTTAATTAAGTGGAATTATAACTTGGTTTTTACTAAGTAGTAATTTGGCCGCATTTGGTTGATTAATTAATTAATTAATTGACTAATATTTTTTTAATTGAAAATAGGCTTGAACAGGAATCTGGGTTTTTCTTTAACATGAAATATTTTGAGGATGAGGTGCATAATGGGAATTGGGATGATGTTGAGAAATACCTATCTGGTTTTACTAAAGTGGATGATAATCGCTACTCGATGAAAATATTTTTCGAGATAAGGAAACAGAAATATCTCGAGGCATTGGATAAGTAAGTGCACTGTTTTATGGACACATTTAATTTATTGTCATTGTAAGCGTGTTCTGGATATGGTTGCCATATAATGAGTGTACGACTGATTCTTAATAGGCATGACCGGGCAAAGGCTGTGGAAATATTAGTGAAAGATTTGAAGGTTTTTTCTACATTTAACGAGGAACTATTCAAGGAGATTACCCAGCTGTTGACATTGGAGAATTTTAGGTATCATGGTTGTGTTTATTTGGTTTTGGTTTAATCTTTGAATGCAGAATAATTTACAGGTAATGGAACTTAAAATGGGTAATTTTATATCATTGTAGGGAGAATGAGCAATTGTCTAAGTATGGAGACACAAAGTCTGCAAGATCAATCATGTTGGTTGAGCTCAAGAAGCTTATTGAAGCCAACCCCTTATTTCGTGATAAATTGCAGTTCCCCAACCTTAAAAATTCAAGGTTACGCACTCTTATCAACCAAAGGTAATTTTTATAGAGATTTCTTATATCCTGAAATTTAAATAGATTGATTGTTAAAAGTTTATCAGGGGCACTTAGAGGGATATTTGCACTTGATCATGTTTTTATTAAAAGGTCTATGTATACCATGGACAGAGTCCATTTGGCTTTCAGAACGTTAAATAGTTTTGAAAAACAGTTGAATGAACTTGGGCCATTTTTTCTTTTCTAAAAACCTCTTGTAATAATCACTTCAATTTGAAGTTCAAGTGGAGAATTCCACTAAGTGCCATAGAAAGAAAATGCTGTTATCCTGGTTGATTGAATTGCATACAAATAGTATTCTAGTTCTTGTCAATGGGTATACTGTACAAGGCATACTTACAGAGTGCAATTATAAACTTCTAACCACCCACATTCTTCCAGTAAATTTTATAAGGTTTTCATGACATTGGCATTTTTCAAATCTGGTCCTGTCAGCTGTAATTGTTGACTAGTACAATAACTGATTCTTCTCATGGAAATTGCAGCCTGAATTGGCAGCACCAACTTTGTAAAAACCCAAGGCCAAATCCAGATATAAAGACTCTCTTTGTGGATCACACTTGTGGACAACCAAATGGTGCACGGGCCCCATCACCTGCAAACAATCCATTGCTTGGATCCTTACCAAAAGCTGGGGTTTTCCCTCCTCTGGGTGCACATGGGGTGAGTCATTAAGCTTCCTTCCATTGCTGTTTTTTGTTTCTCAGTCTTTGCATGTATTCTCATCATTCTTAATTTATGCATTCAGCCTTTTCAACCTACACCAGCCCCAGTTCCAACACCCCTTGCAGGTTGGATGTCTAATCCTCCCACTGTAACTCATCCAGCAGTTTCTGGAGGAGCTATTGGTCTTGGGAGTCCATCCATCCCAGCTGGTACATCCCTGTCTCACTGTAGGCATCAACCCTCTCTGTACTAAAGGTTTGAGATCTATGTAATGCATCAGCATTATTTTTAACTTTGGATGTTTTACATTGCCTTGTTCAGCTGCTTTGAAGCACCCCAGAACTCCTCCAACTAATCCCTCTGTTGACTACCCATCAGGGGATTCTGACCATCTTTCCAAAAGGACTAGGCCAATAGGAATATCCGATGAGGTAATCTGGCTTTGGCTTTCACTTGACTCATGAAATTATACATCTCACGGTGAAGTTCTGTAGTCATTTCTCCTGACTTCTTTAATTGACCTTTTGTCATTTTTTCAGATAAACCTGCCTGTTAATGTATTGCCAGTGTCATTTACGGGTCACAGTCACAGTCACAGTCAGGCCTTTAGTGCACCTGAAGACTTGCCAAAGACTGTGACAAGGACTCTGAATCAGGGATCATCTCCTATGAGCATGGACTTCCATCCTGTTCAACAGACACTTCTTTTAGGTTTAAAATTTTGAGCCTTTTATTTCTTATGTGCTATTTGGTATGTTTCTGTCCTTAAAAAGCATTGTTCTTTTTTCCTATGATTGACTTTTATCTTTTTTTCCTCAATGTTGTACTCAAATGTAATGGTTCAGTTGGAACTAATGTGGGGGACATAGGATTATGGGAAGTTGGTTCTAGGGAGCGACTTGTTTTGAGAAACTTTAAAGTTTGGGATCTCGGCGCATGTTCAATGCCTCTCCAGGTGTGTCACCTCTTTCCTTATCAATTAGAGACACCAGTTATGTTCATGCCCTATGATTAATGCATGTAATATTGGAGTGGCTAAATCTGAATATTGATGGAATCCAGGCAGCTCTAGTCAAAGATCCTGGTGTGTCTGTTAACCGTGTCATATGGAGCCCGGATGGTAGTTTATTTGGTAAGCTTGAGGATTTTGGACTTTGGATTCTACACTAATTTTGGTGGAATAGATCATTAATTGATGTCCATTCGATGTAATTGACAGGAGTTGCATACTCAAGGCACATAGTCCAAATCTATTCATATCATGGGGGAGATGAAGTTCGACAGCACTTGGAGGTATGTATTCATTGTTAAGTTATATGCGTGTCCAGTTTTTTGACCTTTCTGTTATTTTATTTGAGTTTCCCCTATGCAAATGATTCTAAAATTTGTTATCCAGATTGATGCTCACGTTGGTGGAGTAAATGATATTGCTTTCTCGCATCCGAATAAGCAACTTTGCGTGATAACCTGTGGTGACGACAAAACGATAAAGGTTTTTTTTTTCTATATGATTATTTCTTCATGTTTATTTGTGGAATATAAGTTGCTATTCCTTGCTAATTTGGTCTGTAAATTTAGGTGTGGGATGCTACTAATGGTGCGAAGCAGTATATATTTGAAGGTCACGAGGCTCCTGTTTATTCTGTCTGCCCTCATCACAAGGAAAATATCCAGGTAGCTGTGTTATATTTTTGCTTAGCTGTGTTATATTTTTGCTTCATTGTCTTGATTACATTGTTGGATATTTTCTTGCTTATTTTGCCTGCTGTGTCTATTTTTGCCCTATCTTTTCTAGTTCTTGATCCTCTATTTTTGATTTTATGTTTAGTTCATCTTTTCAACGGCACTTGATGGAAAGATTAAAGCTTGGTTGTATGACAATTTGGGATCTCGAGTTGATTACGAAGCTCCTGGCCGCTGGTGCACAACAATGGCCTACAGTGCTGATGGTACAAGGTTAATATGCTGGACTCAATTCTACCTGTGTTTCCAGTATTATGCTATTTGTTGTTGAATGGCCTCATGCTTGAATGGCTTTGTTTTTGTGTCACTTCCCCTTCCTATATTGGTGGGTGGATACTGCAGGCTCTTTTCATGCGGGACAAGTAAAGATGGGGAATCATTTATTGTTGAATGGAATGAAAGTGAAGGAGCTGTGAAGAGGACCTATCAAGGATTCCGCAAACGGTCTCTGGGTGTTGTTCAGTTTGATACAACTAAAAACAGGTTTTTGGCTGCTGGTGATGATTTCTCTATTAAATTCTGGGATATGGACAATGTGCAACTTTTGACTAGTATTGATGCTGATGGAGGTCTTCCAGTAAGTGTAGCATCTCTAAGTTGATTGTTAGAATCTTTTGAAGATTGGCAATTGCTCACTTTCATCCTTCCATATTTCTTAGGCAAGCCCTCGAATCCGCTTTAACAAGGATGGCTGTCTCTTGGCTGTTTCTACCAATGATAATGGAATCAAGATTTTGGCAACTTCAGATGGCATTCGTTTGCTGCGTACATTTGAGAATCTTTCTTATGATGCATCACGAACATCTGAAAACTCGAAGGTAGAAATATTGTTTATTGGTGTAGTAGCTCATTGTGTCAGTGTTGAATGAGTGTAACCTCATATGTGTTACGTAACGCAGCCTACGATAAGCCCAATTTCAGCTGCAGCAGCTGCTGCTGCAACTAGTGCTGGACTTGCAGACAGAGCAGCTTCTATGGTTTCAATTCCAGGAATGGTCTGTTGAATGTACATGCTTTTTATTTAATCTCACAATTTTACTTAACCATTTACAGTTACCCCTCAATGTTATTTAAGTATATTTATTATATAATAAACATTTCTACGATGACAGATGGAGCTTGGTATCATTGTTTTATGATTCTTTTATCATATCTTTATCAATAAGCAAATTAATATTTTGCCAGAATGGAGATGTACGGAGCTTGGCGGATGTGAAACCTAGAATAACTGAAGAATCCAATGACAAATCAAAGGTTTGGAAGCTAACTGAACTCAGTGAACCAAATCAGTGTCGATCTTTGAGGCTTCCTGAAAACTTGAGAGCAACAAAGGTACAAAAATCTGCTAACTGTCTTTGTTCGTGGCTGCCTGTGATACAATTAAAAAATAGTTGTCCTGGTTGTGAAGCCTGTTCTGTGACATATATAGCCATTTCTTTGTTTAGAAAATGTGAATGTTTTCTGATGATTTTTTATCATGCAATATTTTTATTTTCTATTTTAGTTTCTTTGTTTCTTTTTCTCTCTCTATGTGTGTAAGTAATTATTGCCATTATTGAATGGCAATTCACAATCATGCCTTCAGGACCTGCTTAGTGGTGCCAACCCTGGATGTTGACAGTTTGATTTCTTAAGTAAATTTGATGCTTACTTTAACAAACTTATATTTGGTTTTATGTTGTGCAAACTGATGGACAATGAATTACTTTCCTTTGCCCTCCAAGAAGGTTATCCTTATAACTTGTTACTTGAATACAACAGATATCAAGGTTGATCTTCACAAATTCAGGTAATGCTATCTTGGCATTAGCTTCGAATGCAATTCATTTGCTCTGGAAGTGGCAGCGAACTGAGCGTAATTCATCTGGCAAGGTATTTGGATATGTAGAAAGTAGTTTCTGTCCTGAGAGTTTTGACAGTTTTAAGTCATTATTAAGAAACGAACCATGTAGTTTCAATCCTGAGACTTTTGACAGTTTTAAGTCATTAATTATAAACGAACTATATAGTTTCAATGATTGCTGCTTCATCCTGTAGGCAACTGCCAGTGTGGCACCTCAGCTATGGCAACCGCCGAGTGGCATTATGATGACTAATGATGTTACAGACTCTAACCCTGAGGAGGCTGTACCCTGCTTTGCGTTGTCAAAGAATGATTCTTATGTAATGTCGGCCTCTGGTGGAAAGATTTCCCTCTTCAATATGATGACATTTAAGGTAATCCATGATTCTTTTTCTATAATTTGATGTTCATATTCAAATTCATGTCACTAATCTTAACTTCTTTTGCAAATGCAGACGATGGCAACTTTTATGCCACCGCCACCTGCAGCAACATTTCTTGCTTTTCATCCTCAAGACAACAATATCATTGCTATTGGCATGGATGATTCCTCAATTCAGATATATAATGTTCGAGTAGATGAGGTATGGCAGGGATTATACAATTGTCTGACCCCCCCTTTTTTTTTTTGAGAATGCATTATTCATCTACCTTCTCTTCTTCCAGGTTAAAAGCAAACTTAAAGGCCACTCCAAAAGAATAACCGGCCTGGCCTTCTCTCATGCATTGAATGTGCTAGTTTCATCTGGAGCAGATTCTCAGGTAGTTATTTTCCTGTGTTGATGTGCGTCATCAACTGGCATTCTCTTTTGGTTTATTATTATAATGACCTAAATACATGACCTATTTTTCTAACATTCTCTACTTTCTACCCACACAATAATTGGTTGCTTACTCTGTAGCTTAGTTGACTAAAAGATTATTAGCACCAGTGAATTATCCCTGAATACTATTATGCTCAGCAAAATAAAAGTTTCCGTTATTTGGGCTCCCATTTGGAGCTCTCATGTTGAAGCCATAATCTAAGCTGTGATGATGGTTGACCTATCTTCATGCTTTTTCAACAGCTTTGTGTATGGAGCTCTGATGGATGGGAAAAGCAAAAGAATAGATTCTTGCAAATTCCAACTGGGAGGACACCAACTGCGCAGTCAGACACACGTGTACAGTTTCATCAAGACCAAATACACTTCCTGGTTGTACATGAGACACAGCTTGCTATATTTGAAACTACAAAACTAGAATGTGTGAAGCAGGTATTTTCTTTACCAAGTTCACTTTGTTGTGTGTGAAGCAACTTTTTATTATTTTTTTAAAATATTATAAATAATTTGTGATCAGTGGGTCCCACGTGAGTCTTCTGCTCCAATCACTCATGCAACATTCTCATGCGATAGCCAGCTGGTATATGCTTGCTTCTTAGATGCAACTGTCTGTGTTTTTAGTGCTGCAAATCTCAAATTGCGTTGTCGTATCAACCCGTCTGCGTATCTTCCTGCTGGTGTCAGGTACATCTCTTGCGACATGCTCAAATTGGGTGAACTGGTTCCTCCTTTGCCTTAGTTTGTGCATGTTTTCTAGTTCATTTTGCTATGTATTTGGTTCTATATGATCGAAGTGGGTTCTATTTTCATGATCAAAATCAATTTTGAGTTGAACTAACATCATCCTTTGTTTCATTAGCAATTGGGTGATATTCATTAGCCTGATAATGCTTGACCATTTACACAAAACACAGGCAACCTAATGCTGCATACATTTTAGAACTGCCCCTTGCTATGGCATGTCCTTACGTCAAATTGCCACTTTTGCATTCACCATCAACAGTTTATCTTACTTTTTGAGATCTCAGCACCCTGATTTATATCTAACCTTAGAAGATCGGCTTCTACATTATTCCAGAACTGAAGTATTATTCCTTCTCTTGTGCATGGATTTGAAAATATTCTGTGGGACTTGGTCACTATGGAGATAACAGTCAACTCCAATCTCGAGCATTTATCTCTTATTTCATCTTCTCAATGGCTGAGTCGATCTATTCAGTTTGAGCTTTTGCTTTTCAAATAACTCTTCCCCCCAATCTTACATTTGAGTGTCTCGTAATAAAAAAATTAACAAAATTCCCAGTGAAGATTTTTTCAAAAATAAACCATTTGATAATGAAGTTTATTTGATTTTGGTTGTCTGAGGTTCATTTCTATAGAATCTACTGAAGAAGTAAAGTGCTTAAATTTTATGTAATCTTGAGCTTTTGAACTTTGACCTGGTAAATTTTGTTTTCACGATGCCGAATGTTAAGTCAGATTGATTTAATCTTCTTGACCTAATTGCTAGAATTTTTCAATTATAAATACGCAATTTACTAATTGATTGGAAAGTCAAATAATGCTCCAACTCCTGCATCTGTTACTGTGACTGCCATTGATAATTCATCACTATGCCTTTATGCAGCAGTTCCAATGTCCACCCGCTTGTGATTGCTGCGCATCCACAAGAACCAAATGAGTTTGCGTTGGGACTATCTGATGGTGGGGTTCATGTTTTTGAGCCCCTTGAATCTGAAGGTAAATGGGGCGTCCCACCACCTGTTGACAATGGGTCAACAAGCAGCATGCCAGCTACTCCTCCAGTTGGAGGTTCAGGTTCAGATCAAGCACAGAGATGATGAAATGGCTGGCAGAGCATAAGTTCTTTTAGATGCTTGCCTTGCCAGCCACCATTCCAAATTAGGTATACTTATAATTATTTCAAACTAAGACCGATGCATTGAGTTTTGATTTAGTCCAATGTCATTGTTTCTGTTTTACTTATGAATTTTAAACAATATGTCCTCATTCTTATCTAATTGATATTCGTTTCCCCAATTTTGCAGTTTGAGGTTCGGGATGTGTAATTTAAATGAAGAAGGACATGCAAAGATGTAGATTTTAACATGTTTTCTTTAATCAAGATAATTATAAGAAGTTGTAAGGTAAATGCTGTGGGAGAATTGATAGTGAAATGAATTCCCTTTTTAACTCTTAGAAAGATCCTTTTTAAAGGAATTGCTATTTATCTTTCCGCTCTTGATGTTGAATATCATCAATGCAGTTTTTAAATATCAACTTGAATGAAATTTTCCTTTAACATTGTATTTAACCCCTTGGTTTTTGTTCCCAATTTATTGTCAACCGGAAGGATACTATGCACGTTCCTTTGTAGCTTTTCAAAATTGCAGCGACTCAACCTTTTAAATATGCAACAAATATTATTACTACAACGTTCGAGCAATGATGGGCAACGTTGACAGACAATTCCAGCTGGATTTTGTTCTGCCCTTTGTCATCTGCACAAGAGCTCGATGAGAATGAATTTGAATGACTAGCTTGCAGTAAATAGCCTTGTTTCATGCAGAGCTCGCAAAACAGGTCACCAAATCGTATTCATGTCGTAATTCATTGAGTCTTTAATAATTGTGTCAAAATATTGAAACCTAAACTTGACATGGAAAATAAAGGAGGCTATCTAATAACTTGTTTAATATTTATATATTTAACGAATGTTTTATACGCACGTATTAAAATATTAGACATTTTTATTATTAAAGTTTTAATTATATACATGTAAATAATGTTACATATCGATATTATAAAATATACATGTATACCGATATCAAAAGTTTATAATTTATATAAAATTTTACAAGTAAATTTGTGTATATGTCCGTCTTTCTCCAGGAAAAGATAAAAAGAGAAAATTATACCCAATATTTAAATTTTAATGACAAGAACTAAAACATTAATTTAAAATAAACAATATAATCACGTCGTTGGTCGGATAAATGAGTTAAAAACTTCAAAATTGTGTTGATTCAAACTCAACTCATTAAATAATCGTGTCAAATTTGATAACGCATACTCATTTATTCTTGTGGTGTTTAGGTTGTGTTAAATTTTGTTAGTTCTAGTTTCACGCAGAAAATAGAAAGCACCATGAGGAATTTGTAGCGATACGTCGTTTAGGTGGTTAAAATTGAGTAATGCAGGCTCATAAAGTTAGAATGTACAAGTTAATATCACAAATGATGTATCCTTAGTTAAATTGATGACAAGTCACCTGTAAGTAATAGTTGATATATATAATTATTCAATACTCTAACTATATGACACCAATGAATGAATGGTATGTTAATGAATGAATGGTATGTTAAGTGTCATTTCAAATCTTGGCATTGATTTAACTAAATTCTACCAACGTGTATTCACATGGCAAATATTTAGAGTACGCTTGGTACGTTAAGACTAAACTAGAATGAATTGAATTAGATAAAATATTATTAGACTTGTTATATATAATTTTTTCTTGTGCCTTGGGTACTTATAATTGGACTCGACCACTTAAATTAAATATATTAATGTTAATTGATCAATTATTATATAGAATGCGCATAACAAATTGTTTTTATATTCAAAACATTACTTACAATTTACCCAATGCATATGATATGCCGTTCATAGTCTCAATTCGGAGATCTCATGTTACTAAAACCTTTACTCCAGAATAAAAATCGTATGAGCTGTTGTACATGAACTTTTTCATACAAATGACTTACCAACACATTCATGAAATTATATGGTGCGTCGTTTACAATATTTACTCATAAACGACATAATTGACTATATTATTTAAAAAAAAACTAATGTAAGTTTAATTATTTTACGTTAATATATGTATTAGAGCTCTAACTTGTAATTGAAACCCTTCATTCCATCTTGGAGGGCCATACCATCGTAAACAATTAAATATTTATATGCGCGCGATAAGTCTTTATTATATTAGATGTAGACTTTCAAGTAATGTTTTGGAAAATTTACACTAATAGCCACAAAAAATTTGACTTTTTTCATCTTAACCCTCAAACAAATTTCTATCAACATTAACCATAAAAGAACCTTTGAGACCAAAATACCCCTCTCTTATCTCTCTCCCAACTGAAGCTTGGTGCGACAGGGGGCGACAGGTGCATGTCGCACGCACCAAGCCTTGGGCGACAGGTGCCTGTCGCACCAAGGTTTTGTGCAGTTTCGTGCAACAGGCAGCCTGTCGTCCAAGGATTGGTGCGTGCAACATGCACCTGTCGTACCAAGACTGAGTCGTGGGTGAATCTGACGACAGGCACCTGTCGCACCAAGCAAGGTGCGACAGGTGCCTGTCGCCAGATTCACCAACGACTCAGTTCAGCAAGTTCAGAAAATAACTCATAACACTAAGTGATGCCGATTAGTCTGTAAAGAAGGGTAATTTGGGGGAGAGAGACTTGTGTTTGGCTAATGTTGATAGAAAAAAATTGAATAAGTTAGTTGTGAAAATAATAAAATATTTATGATTATTTTCGTAAATTTCCCCAATGTTTTAAGTAGACCTCTTTCACTTAAATTATATTTATACCTATAATTGTATTGATTAATATTCAATAGCAGCCTGTCATAAATCATAATGGGGTAACTTTTCCGAAAACTGATGACAAACCAAAAACACAATTTGATGTCAAGACCCATAATAATTATTAATTAATCTGAAAAAAACATGGAACAAAACTTGAATTGATCATATGATTACATTACATCGAAAAGGCGAAAATGAAACAAGATGGTTAAGAAAGCAAGAGGTATTTGGGTTTGAGGTTGCTTTAAAAACAAAAGAAAGTATTTGGGTCTTTCCACAGGCTAACATGTCAATATAAGAGATGCGAACAAATGAAGGGAAATATTCTTAAAATTTCGAAATTAATCAAAATTATAACCCCCCACAAAAAAAAATAAAATAAAATACCCAACAATTGGATTGATAATCGAATAGACCGTTTCGGACATTCAGTTATCTGAATTCATATGAAAACAAGAAAATCACAAGACCCACCTAAGTAACAAGACTAGTGGTATATATTTAATCATATAAAACGGCATGGTTCAAGAGTCTGTACATAGAATTACATGCGGTAACTTTTCTTTAATCATCAACCAAAGTACCGGCAGATACTTAGTTCTTGACACAGTACGAAATGATGCTCGTTAGACGTGCTATGAAATGATATGCTCGTTAGACGAGCAATTCGAGCAATTCAAACTTACCGTCAGAGAAGTTTCTGTACAATTACTTAAATACAGGAAATAATTCAAAAGAACGGTTCTCATAGAGCAAAGAGAATCATCACATAAACACCTTTAATTACTGGTGAACCCACTTCCAAGTCTAACCCGTATGTACAGTTCGTCAAATGTCTTCTTAGGCATGTAAGTAGCAGCTCTTCCATGCCAACATAGCTATTTACAGGACATCATATTCAACCTCCAGAACTACTCAGGGCGGAAGCTTACCAGATTGGGGAGGTCCCTTGATTGAAGTCTCTTAATGTCATTAGCAGTCACCTTGCATGACTCCAAAGTCAGTGATCTTAAATTCTTCAGTGGCTTCAGGTGACGTAATCCTGCACTTGTTATCCGGGAATTTGAAACATTCAAAGAGACCAACCCTGTTAATCCTGCATTTACAAGAACAGAGGTTATGGCAACAAGGTTAAAAGATCCTCAAAATATATATGAGCATATCCAATATGATTTTTGTTATTCCTTAACAAGCTAAAAATTCTAGTTTCTAACTTCTTGTGAGTTTTTGTAAGTTCAAAAATTTTACCCACTGAAAATTAGCAAAGGATAATCATATGCTTACTTTTGCTTCTTTAATTAAAACTTCTCTTTGATTATATGACAGGATAGGCCTAACTATTTTGGATTGCAGCATTCTTAAGCTTCCTATTGTTAAAATAGCAAAATGAAACTATTTCTGGGTGACATGATACCTAGTAGGCCAAATGCAGAGTCGGAATTCACCAACCAAAGATAAGTGAAATACTCTCCTAATTCAGTAGATGGTCATGGTAACAATTTTTATTTCAGAAATAAGCTTATGAACTAGTACTACCAATCATTAATCATTGATGAATGCACATGTATATCCTGCACATAACATTTGAATCCAAGATCCACAAGAAGGTGCTTTCAACAATTTCTCTATGATAATCATCCAAAGTAACAAGATGAAGGTAGTATATGGTTAAAAGTTCATCAAGATACCAGAAATCAACTCCAATGTTTTATCTGTCAGGTTGCAGTTTTGTGACAGATTTAGCAGTGTGAGGGATGAAAGATCTTTGATATGCTTTACACCTGCATCAGTCAATCCTCCTCCACATATTTCCAAGGACCGCAGGTTCTTAAAATCTGTCAAAGGATAATAAAGATTAGTAACCATTTGCATATATAACTAAATTCAAATCAAGGGCAGTTAGTGATGACCAAAGTAAACTTCATAACTTAGGCTGAGTAATTAATCTACAAGCCGATGCGTCCAATATCAAATAATTAGCAGATAAGTTCCAATTTCATGAGAACTGCCTTCTAAGGTTCATTAATGCACTTCAAGTTCTTTCTCTGTACAATCACATAGGATAAGTAAATAACATAACCCAGGATGTCATAGGATAAATAAATAACATAACCCAGGATGTCATTCAGTTCCAAATAAATAAACTGGATAATTGGAAATCGTTTATGCATGCATCCATCCATCTTTCTAGTCCACATTGGGTGTTCTAGAATGGCTGTCGGTAAGGTTAGGGCATCTAGTTGTCATTAATGAAAATTGAACCTCACTGCCAGAATCTATTTAGCAGGTCCAAAAGTGCAAGTATAGTTTTCATGTAGTGAACATCAATAGTAAAAGAATATTTTTCTCCTTCTAACTGAATCTTTTAAGCACGGTGGAACTTACTTCGCAAATAAGCTGCTCCAGAATCTGTAATACGAGCTCCAAAAAGATCGAGATGGGTCAATCCAGTCAAACCTGTACAAGAGACACATAAAAATTTCACAAGTTCAATACATCTCAAGAATAAAAAAGCCAGAGCTCACATCCATTCAACTTAGCATTAATCTCAAAAGTTATAGCATATAAGGACCAGCAACAAAGTTTAAACAATAACATGCCCTACTAAAAGGCCAAATTTATATGAGAAATTTATTACATGCAAATAAGCACAAAAAGACAATTAAATTATTAGAGTTCAGGAAAAACGAATACAAAACTTTTGGGCTAGCCTAGCTTGTGATACCATGTGGTGATTGCAACTATTAAAGGAAACATTCATCTTAAAGATGAGTAATCAAATCTGCAAAGGTTCCATTCATTTAAAGACACTCACTTGTGAGAGCAGCAAGTCCAGTATCTGTAATTTGCCGAGCATCGAGATTAAGAGACTTAAGTGATGACAATCCAGCCAATTTTCTTAAACTACCATCTGAGATTCCAGTGAATGAAAGATTTATACTCTCCAGATTTGTCAAACCTACAACAAGATATAAAAGTAAAAGTCAGGTTAATACATAATATAAAATCCAGGGAGCATTTTAAGATTGAGTCAATGCCGAACAAGTTCAAATTCAAGGCTTTCAGCAAGTTTACTGTCTGTCAAGACTGAGTACAACAGAAACTATTTCTTGGGAAAGAAACCTTAGATCAGCAATCAGTAGAGTTTTCAAATTGATTTCCAGAGGAACCTTAGAGTGAACAGACATAAAGCACTGTGAACAAAGAAAGAAAGAAAGATAGAAACTATTTGAGATTGATGAGCTCATCACAGATGAAAAGACAGTATTTTGAGGAACTGCCATCCCAAAATCATGATGGCAGAGCAATAAATTTGAAAAATAATAATAGTAAAACAGGCTTCAAAACCAGCATCCTACTACACCAGGAAAGGACTGATGAGGTATAGGAAGCAAACCAGTTTAAATCCAGCTAAACTAAAAAGAAAGTATATCCAGAAAACATTAAAGTCGAGTGCTCAGGCAAAACAAGATAAATCAATCTACAGAAACCAAGACTACATTTTTTAAAGCACGTACATCTGTACACATGAAATGTGATATTACATCGATAGAATCATGACCAGAAGGTGATATGTCTAACCAGAGAGATGGCGGAGCCCGCTACTTCCGACTTGTGTGTCAGACAACTCCAAACATTTTAAATTGCAAAGGCCTGAATCCAACACATTTAATGCAAACTTCAGCATCTCGTGAAGCACAAAAGAATATATAGGGGCTAAAATAAAAGATGAGGAAGAAGTATGCTAAACTCATGTAACAAAACAGGGGGGGGGGGAGAATAAAACCACAGTGCATAAATAATAAGGGTAAAATAATAAATAAAAAAGGGTCACACACCACTGAAGAAATCCCCACGTAAAACACAATGGTATCCTCTGGTACCTACTACCCCCAGAGACTAGTTCATGTTTCCATTCTACTAAGTCATACAATTTCCTGCCTAGACTTAAAGAGTTCAAAACATCACAATTTCTGTCGGGTTCATGATCAGAGGATTGTTTTCAGTTGGCAGAGATGCAAGACATTTATGTTCATCATTCCCATTACAAATCTTGTGTTATTAGTTACAAAAAAATGATTCTAACATATGAGGGTAACCTCATCAACGATTTTAATCCAATGGTTGATTTCAGCCCTCACAATATGAAGTTTGTAATGCAAGTAAAAGTTTGATTTCATCAGGTGCTCAAATTCACAATAAACATAGCTGCGTGATAGAAATTCCATTATCTTTCTTTGTAAGCAGAAAACTACGGAAGAACAAGTAAATCAATCAACAGTAATTCCAGCCCGAAAAATTTATTATAACTATTAAGCACAAGTAAAATGTAACAAAGTAGAGGTTACAACTACAGAAAAATTGTTATGAGTAATCACCTGTCAAATTAACCAGTCCTTCATCACCAATCCCACATGAATCCAAGTTCAAGCTCTCCAAGTTTGTCAATCCTGTTTCAGAGGAAAAAAAGTAAACAAATATTATCCCTCCGTTTATCTCTTTTCTTCTTTCTAATTTCTTTTAAAGAAACTATTGTTCCAATCTGTAAACCAAGTAAGATGTATTCACCAAAAAGCCGCAGAAGATAAAGGCCATAAATCAAGAGTCGTTTACTCAACCATGAAACAGAAAAATGCAAGCTATACCAGTTAATAGAATAAGTTATAGAATTTTCAATGTGGAGTCTCTCATTCTATGGTAAAAACAGCAAGACGACTTTCTTTACAATGATATAAATAAAAAAGTACTGAAGAGGATAACACTAATCACAAGAACTAAGCTTTATAAGATAGAACTATAGCAGAATCTAGCCCACCTTTCAGGTGTACCAAACATTCATCCGTGATCTCATTGAAACCCAGGTTTAAAACTTTTAAACTCCCAATCTCTGCACATAACAAGTATGTCAACTTCTTATCTACTGCAGTATATTCCACGATTCCAGAATGTGCGGATAAATGAGCATTAAGGTTACTTACTGGAAAACTTCTCGCATCCATCATCGGACAGTTGACATCGGTTAAGATTCAAGTAGAAGAGTGAGCCAAGAGCTGCAGAAAAATAGGCAAAAGGATGTAACAACGTAAATTCTAAGCAAACAATCGCTTCTAGTAATGTAACTGATAATTTTCTATATATTACCTCCATGTCTTACAACCATATCAGATGTCAATCACCCCCAAAAAAAAAAATTAATAATTCCTAGGTACATGAGTTGGTAATTGCAGGCTTGATACCAACAAAAAATAAAATAAAATTAATGATTACTACAAACACAAAACACTCAGCAATTCTGACCTGAAAGAGAGTCCAAACATGCAGCAGTCACTGGGCAACCTTCCAAGTTAAGTAGAGTAAGCTTTTGCAGACCTGGAACAAATAAATCCAGTTTCAAAGGAAAGCAGTTTGAAATATTGAGTTAAATGCCCCAAATGTTAGATAAACTGGGGGTAACGAAACCACGAAAAGTTACTAGACAAGGAAGTTGGAATACTTGTCAGAAAGACGTGCAAACAGAACAATCTTATAATCATGGAACATAGAATAAAGATGACACTTGAAATTGATAATCCTGAAACATAGATCAAAGACGACGGTTCAAATTTGTGAAAACAATGCGTATGATTGTTGTTCAAGGTATTTGCAGCTGTATGGATTGTTAAGTATTTTGGTAATTTTAGGTCTTTTCAGAACTAAGACGTGGCAATGGTCTGTCGTTGTAATTCAACTATTGTACCATCAGATAGGTCTAATAGTCACAGCATACTGATTATTTTGCTTTTAGACTAATTCCATACGTTGAAAATTATAGCTTTCAAAATATTTTTTCAATAGTAAACCTTGCACATCCCCTCAAACCAGTCGTCTCATTTGGTTAACAGGTTTTTCTGCTTTCCAAGGGACCTTGAATAGCGTGAAAAAAATAACAGCAAATTACAGATAGCAGAAATCCCACATTCATTAAGGAAGTGAAATGTTCATATGTCCAGAATTGATGTGCAACACAACTTATCACTGAAGTAGTAAAAATGAGCATGAAAATAAATAACAGAATTAAATACCTTTCAAGTAAGCAATGCCAGAGTCTGTGACCTTACTGCAGGAAATTTGTAAGCTTTTCAAGTTTGTAAGCCCTGACATATAATTAAAACATTCATTTACACGGTACCGCTTAAAAACTCACAATAGCTATCAAAAGTTTACTTCACAGATCCGTCAAATACATTTAGACAGATGTGAAGTACTATTTTTAAGGTAGAAGGGGGGGAGTTCTTACAAGCAGAACTTGGCACTGAAAACATATTCATTTTAACTAAGGTAAGCCTCATGCAAACAAAGTGCCATTCAGTTAATTGACTAACAACAAGGTTCAATGGTTGCAAACCCCATGATCAAGAATGGCCGATTGAAGTTAGAAAGGTATTGTTTTTTTTTTTTGGGGTGGGGGGAAGTAAGGTTAAAATGAATATAAGCTCTTAATGAGAACATTTTAAGGTCATTATGACTAATGATACAGCCACAAATGGTTTTGTACAAACAGATGTATTATCATTGGCTGAATTAAAATCGATGCTAGGACCCACATAATTTATTTTTATATTTTTAATCAACCAATTACATATCGCCATATTAGTTTGTACAAAATTGTTTGCACAAGTATTTGTAGCTGTATTCTTTTAACAATAACTAGTGATGATAAACAAATGTTGCTGCAAATATGAATTCATATGATCAACTGAGTGGTGTTTTTAAAGAAAATTCAGGAACAGGACAATTACTAAGTTCCTGTTCTGCAACAAGCTATGCATGATAATACATCTATGCTTCAGTTTGGGGAGAGTGTTGTGATCTTTAAAAATGGAATTTATTATCATACGCGCATCCATCAGAATTTTCTGGTAAGTTTATTAACAGACAGAAAGCACATTTGACATGATTGAGTGTATATCACACCAATTTGATATTAATAGATCCAGCCTTTTTAAACTTTTAACACATTTCTTTTCCCAAAATAGAAAGAAAGATCAGCTTACCAGAGAGAGGCTTCATATCAGAATCTGTGATGCAATTGCACCATTTGATATTAAGAGACTCTAACTTCATTAAACCTGTAAAACCATAAATATGGTACACATCAAACAGATTATTAGATTGCCGATTAGGAATTATCAACAGTACTTGACAACTCCAATCGAAATCTATTGCTCTATGATCAAAATTCAACAGGAAAGACCGAGCTTAACACAAGTGATTTATCTTTTTCCAATATCCTTTCTAGTTCCAAATACAATTATTTTTATCAAGAAACACTAGTTCTAAAAATTTAACCTCATATAGGAAATCAAATCTATACCCCACCTTGGAAGAAAGAGAGTAGGGAGACAATACGAATGCAAATATTCCCAAATCTGTTACCACAATGGGTTCCACTCCAGTGATTTTTAGAATGCACTTGAGCATTTTCACAAATATGTTGAGATCAACAATTACACAATAACAGTGAGAAAAATATATTTTTACAGTCTAGATTTACACGTAAACATACCTTTGAGATTAACAAGACCACCATGAATTCTGGTACATCTTTCAAGGTCCAATTTCACCAAGTTTATCAAGCCAGCAAAGGCCTTCATTCCTTGTGCAGTAATTGCATTGTTTCTTCTAAAACTCAAACTTGTGAGGTTTGAGAGACCTGAAAGATTTTCAGTCATACTTCTAATCCATCATAAAGCAACTGGAAGTGTAAAGTGGCAGAGCTAATTCACTTGAATACTAGAAATAAAAGGGAGAGCATTAACAAAATGCACACCAGTGAGGTTTCAAAATAGAAAGCCACTTAAGCTGCACAAGCATACACACACAATGAGGTCATTCAAATGCAATTTTTACAAACCTAAAATTATTCCTGAACATAGGGGGTTTAAAGTCAAGTACTAAAGGAATATAAAATTGAAACAAAACCATACAATTAAATTTGGTAGAAGTTATACATAAGATGCAATTACCTCCTTTGCAAAAACTTCATTCAGCAATAAGATTTCTGGCCGTAAAATTTAAATGCAACATGTCAAAAGGCGAAAATTCTACTATATTTCACAGACCTAAGAACTGTTCAAAACAATGGGAGAATTAAAGGATTCTCAACAAGAAGAAAAAGGCATGCGTGAAATAAGTGCTTTGAGTAAAAAATATGCAGTTATGAAACACAGAAAAACATAACAAGTTGAAAAATCTTTGTAATCGGAGTAAATCAGGTAATTTTTTAAATTTACTCATAAGGATGCACGCAAGATTTGACGAAAGATGAATTAATACTGAAAGCATTGCTTTTAGCTGTTTACATCATCATAAAGAGAATTGCAGAAACCAAAGATTCTGCAGCTTATTTGCAGACAACACTAATTAAAGGAAGAAAGCGAATAAATATGTTCTACAGCTGTGGCAGATACGAAGTTTTACAAAACAGATAAATGAAAGGAACTTCAACCAATGAACCAGAATAAAATTAAAATCAAGAAAAATAATTAAAACAAATTAGGCAAGCACCGTAAGTAAGTGAATAAATAATAAGAATTTAAAATGTCACTCCATCACATCCAGGTCCAGATAGTCAACCATTCAATGCATCTGGATCTGTTGATATGCCATACCTTCAAGCTTAATCTTAATTAAATTCATAGGGCAATCCACAAAATCTTGCTGTTGAAGCATGCATAAACATTTTTCTTTCAATGGAGTCAATAATAACAAAGCATCAAAATCTTTGCTACACGTAAATCATTAGAAAAAGGTTCTATTGAAAATGCATGGGGAAGGATAAATCCAAAAGAAGTAAAATGGGGATATCTCCCAATTCCATATCCCAACTGATTGTTCGCTAAAATGAAATGATAAAATGGAAAAAAAAATAGATGAAGAGAAATGTGGCTTTGATTAGTTATGCAAAGAGAAAAATCCAAAAGAAGTAAAATGGGGATATCTCCCAATTCCATATCCCAACTGATTGTTCGCTAAAATGAAATGATAAAATGAAAAAAAAAATAGATGAAGAGAAATGTGGCTTTGATTAGTTATGCAAAGAGTTAAACGTCTTTAGTCCGCTTTTCTTGAGTCTAAACTTATTGTATGGAAAAGCAAAATGCCGTCATTTTACTCCTCCATGGCTCCTTTTTCACTTCAAAATCACCACTCTTCTCTTTAGATAAACTCCTAGTCTCTTGTCCCTGTTTCTTTTTGTCATATATTTTTTGTACCACAAAACTACAGCACTGGTTACTTAAGAAAAGCAGACAACATTCACCAATAATGATAGTTAAATCAAAAAAGGAGTTGAAAAGGTACCTCGTAAATGTTCTAGACCACCATCTGAGATCTGGATGCAAAAATTAAAATCTAAGGACTGCAGGTTAGAACAATCTTTGAGATGAATCAACCCAGAATCGGTGACATCAGAACCAGAAAGATCCACGGATAGTAAAGATGATCCTTGGGAAGCGATGACATCCATCCACTTGTCATTTACCCCAGGGTACTGTCCCAGGCAAAGGTCCTGTCAGAAAAATGTTAAGAGATCAACGTGATTTACTAAAAACTATGACTAGCACAACAATGATGATTCTAAAAGCCAAATTTCATGCTAGGAGTTACCTGGAGAGCGCAATCTCGAAAAGCTTCAAGAGAAACTTCAGTTAGACATCGGGAATAGACCAGTTCATTGAAAATTTGCTGACTGATATCCCTTGGAAGCATTGAGAAGGTGCTATATCTATCAATATCCTGTTTAAGTAAGCAGCTTAAAGATCAGAACAGAAAACAAGCTGTTGAGGTCTTCAACCAAGCATGAGATGAACACAGCATACCTCACGAATTTTGTAAGCACACAACTCCATAAGGGACGGGCATTTCCCTTCACCTCGTTGAATATCCAAAGGAGGTCTTGAAAATGAGGTCATCAACCACTTTGAACTACAACTTTTTTGATATCTTCCACAAACCCCTCCGTGCAAACCATCTTCATTGTCTACTTGGTCTCTCTTCCTAGAACAAGCTCCACCCATTGAGGAAATATCTTCTGATCAATACGTGTCATAAAAACTGCAGCAGACCACTACTTTAAGCCACTCAATTACCAAGCATGATAACATGCGCTCCACTTCACCCTGTAAAGCAAGAAAATATATATTAATACAAGTATCAGTCCATGCAGTAATTAAGAAAAAACTTTAAAATGGAAGCCAGACAGCTTGCTTTACAGAATGTCACTCGATGACAGTAAACATAAGCATCAAAGAATGTCAAAGACAAATGCTAACTAAAAGCATAGTGAAACAGGATTGCACTGTGTTTTAATAACTAATCTCAGAATTAGTTCAACTGTCATGCCCACGATCAAATCTTCTGACTCTAGAAAAATGCAAAACAAACATAACTAATGACTGCCAGAGAAAACAAATTCATAGATTCGACAAAACAGCAATATCTCAAATTATGCAGAGGCAATAAATTGATGATATCACTCACTTCCAATAGTAACAAACCCCAATCCACGAAGTATTAGCTCTGTTTCAGTACCATGTCACCAGAAAGCAAAGGTAATAAAAATCTAATTGGCATAACAGTGACCTTGAGGCAGAGAAAAAAGCATGTGAATGTATGTGGGATTTCACTTACAGTAACACGAAATACTTAATGTCATAGAACAAGAAATAAGAAAATATCTTCCAATACAGAGAAATGTCGCGGAAATGTAAGCTCCTTAGTTCCAAATACAGCAAAAACTTCGATTTCAGCCATAACTATATGCTTCAGTCCAAAAGTGTAATCAATTCATTTTGTTTCTTCATACAGAACAATAAAGTTTTTCGGAGCCAAAATTTCCATTGATAACAAAAAAATAAAAAAAATTATAATGAGTCAAATATTCAGTTCCTATTGATTAATAACATTTCTAACTAACCAACCAACCAACCAACCAACCAACCAACAAAACAGTGGCCTTCAGCTGACAAGAAGTTTTCAGTTTCAAATTTCAACACCAAAATCAGAGACAACTTTAAAAAAAAAAATAATAATAATAACTAAATAAATAAATAAATCGAATTCACGAATAAAATCAAATCAACAACAAAAATATGCTGAAAGTCATGATCGTCGTCGCAAACTCACAAAATAAAAAAAATAAAAAATTATGCTGAAAAACACTCCCAAACAAAAATATTATATGTTGAAGGATGACAAAAAGTCAAAAAAGTAAATATGAAAATAGCAACGACCTTACATCATACAATTTTCGTCTCGCCGGAAAAAATTTTCTAGCAATCGTTCATTTTCTCTGGGAACAAACAGAATTAAATAAAAACAAAAATATGAATAACAAACAGAAAAAAAAGGGGTAAAAAATCTCTATCGATACCTCATGCCGATCATCAATTTTGGAATTTTTTAGAAAGAGAAATAGAGACACCAAAAGCTTTCAACAGTGACTCAGAGAGAGAGAGAGAGAGAGAGAGAGAGAGAGAGAAAGAGAGATGGTTTCGGTGTGAAGCTTAGAGAAGAGTGTATAAAGAGACTAACGAAAAGTGCTTAGTGGCAATGAGCCACAGTCCGGACCAACGGATGGACGACACGTTGGCTCTTCAGTTTTGATCAGCGAGTGAGGTAGGCTCGGTGTTTGGTGTTCTGATAAAAGAAGATAGAGATAAAGGGGGAAGATATTACGGGGCCCAGTTTTATTATTGGGGGACCAACTCTTAGGATTTTATTTTTTAAAATTGTTTTATCGTAATAATAACATTTAGACACCCAAATTTTGTAAAATCTTAAATGAAAATACAGTTTGTAGTTACTTTGACGCAAATCGTTATCTAATCAGTGGCAATATATGCATGTTATTGCCAATTTGAATTAGCATATCGAATTTGTATCATATTAAATTTAACTGAACGAATTCAAATATTCAACTTATTTATTAGGTGTATTAAAATTTTAAAATATTAATTAGATTTATAATGTCATAATGTGTGTCATGCATTTTACGTAAAACTTAATAATAAATTTTGATATAATAATAACTAATGTTTAGAATAGAAAATAATAATATCTTTATTGTGATACATATAGATTCACTTATAAATTTTTTTTAATAATGCATGACTTTCTTAATAGTAATTTCGTTTTTTGTCAACTAAAAACTATTGAAACTCATAATAGATTAATGGATTAAATCAATTCTTTTTTATAATATGATTCAAATTATTGATACCACTACATTTATTTATTTATTTGAATAATTTAAAAGGTATAACATTTGAGACTTAAAATTAAAAAAAATGAGTCAACATAATATGATGAATTAATCAAATAATTATTATGATATAGATAGCTTAACGTGTCGAAAAAAAATTTATATTAAGTAATTTTCTTAATAATATTATTATTTTATGCCAATTTAAATCCACTAAAATGCGTAATATGTTGACGGGTGAAATCATTTTTTTTAAAATATATATTGGTCAAATAATCCTTACTACCACATTTATTTGTTTATTATAATAATTTGAAGGGTAACCGAATGACAAATCGCCACGAAAAGAAGTAGATTGTCTTTATCTGTAATTATAGTAAATTCAGGGATCAAAACGTATTTATCACACATTTGTTTATTTTTTGTTTTCTTGGCTTTATCCATTGGCGACTGTGGAGGTGGGGCCGAGCAGGTTCGGCGTTGGCGGATTCTGCTTCTGCACGCTAAGTGGCAATGTTTGTTTTTCTTGCGGTTATCGTCTATCTCGTTAGATTAATTAATTATAATAATCATATTTAGTGATGAATTCAAATCATGATTATGATTGATTGAATATCATAATCAGTAATAAATTCAAGATTATGATTAGGATTAGTTTTATATGATGACGGGGGTTTGGTGCATGTACTAGCGTGCGTACAAAGAAATTTTACAGGTTCTTTAAGGAGAGCCGTTGAAGGTGCTTGATTTCTCTTTTTTATTCCCTTTTTTGCTGCGTTGAAGGTGCTTGATTTTAGAAGGTCGTTTAAGGAATAAATAATTTTGGGCTGAACGCGGAAATTAGAAAAGTTGTGGATTGGTCTGGAGCTGGACTATTGACACCCTTTAAAGCTCTATTGAAGCTCCATTATAAAAGCAAACGGCATTGCATAATACTAACAAATTTTTTTTATTGCTATTAATACTCCTTTTAATTCCGAAATTATCATCTTTCTAAGAAACCTCTTTTTTTTTTTTCTTCCGTCAACGAAACACAATTTTCTTGATTTTTCCCGTGGAGTCTTCTACAGTTTTACTAGCTTCCTACCCACCGTCTTCAGTTTTCTTGGTGAGAAAATGTGTAAATACCGATCATTTATTTGATCCAACAATTTTAAATTAGGGATTAAGGCTAATTTCTAAGTTTACAATATTTGACCGTTAACTTTATTTGTTTCTTCCCATTTTAAAGAATTTTATTATGAAGACTGAAAGGAATTCGTTAAAAACACAAATACTAGATTCTAAATATTTGAATTCGTTAAAAACACAAGTACTAGATTCTAAATATTTAAAAACCGGCACTTAAGAGGGGAACAACAGCTGAAAACGGCTGTTAATACCCAGTAGGCTAAGGAGCAAGAGGAGGAATATGCCTGAGGAGGGGCTCGCGTCTGATTAACTAGTTGGTGAGGCAATAATTTATTGAGACGATGATCAATAGCTGATTCGAGAGGATGATCAATCACATTAGGACTGAGATGCAGCCCAAACTCCTAGGGGCAGCAGTGGGGAATTTTCTGCAATGGGAGTAAATTTGAAGGAGCAATGCCGTGTGGAGGTAGAAGGCTCATGGGTGGTGAACTTTCTTTCTAGAAAAGAGGCAATGACGGTATCTATGGAATAAGCATCGACTAACTCTGTGCTAGCAACCACAATAATATAGAGGATGCAAGCATTATTTAAAATGATTAGGCATAAAGCGTCTGTAGGTGACAATAACACCACTCTTTAGTTTATAATAAAGCCCATTAAATGGACTTTGAAACCAATTCAACAATAACATGTTGCTACAACTATTTTTTTTTCTGTCACTAATTATAATTAAAAAATTGATTAATATTTTGATAAATGTTGGTTATTTTCTAAAAATTATCAAACTGATCAAGTTTTGGTCTAGTTATTGACATATGTTTATCTTGTTTTTTAAGTTTAAAGTTTACTATATACGAAACCATTTTAAATGCGACTTAACCAAGTAGTCTATAAAAGTCATAATTAAATTTACTTTAATCAAATTTAAGAAAAACAATTGTAGTTACGACTTTTGTAGATTACTTATTTATGTAGTTATGACTTTTATAGATTACTTATTTAAGTGGCATTTAAAAATGCTTTTGTCTACAGTGAACTTTAAATTTAAAAAATAAGGTAAACTACAAATAGATGCCAATCACTACTCCAAAATGAAAATTAATGGCTTTGTTCAGTAATTTTTTTTAATTGGTATTTTTTGAAAACAAAAATGAGAATGAAAATAATATTTTACAATTCTAAATTTTAAATTTAAACATACGTATTATATCATTTTTTGTATCTAATATTTTAAAATTGGAATAGTAATATGTATTTGATAGACACAATTGAGAAAGATAAAAACAATAAATATGTGTTCGATAGTGCCATTTTTTAAAACAAGTTTTACTAAGTATTTAAATTATACTTATATTAAAAAATAATTTTTTAATTAATACATATACAAACATACCACAAATAATTTAGTATTAACATTAATTAAAAAAATTACATAGTCATTTTTTTCACTATAATTAAATGATATATTACAACACATATGATTTATACAAAATAATTATAAAAAAATTAAATGATAAATATTATGCATTACGTGTGTAATCATGCCACTGGAAGTTGCAAAGTCCTCAAGCAATCTATCACTTGCTCTGAGATTCCACCAAACAATATCTCTGCAAATGACCATCCTCTAGATATAGATTGCACGCAAAATTGTTAAAGAAAGCTGTAGTCATCATCCAAATGCATATAAATTAAAGTTTGTAGACTTCAATGTGAAACAAGAGATTAAAGCAGGTGATTACCTGATTATGATTTTCAGGATACATAAGCATCTTATCGAAATATTGTCCATTACCCACTAATGTGCTGACAATCTACATGATAGAGGCTCTATTTGAGATTAAGGCGTTGTAACTTTTTAAATTACAATTATTGTGGAAAAAATTATAACTATAAAATAGAAGTTAATAGTATATAATAAATATAATTTTTAAATAATAAATTTGATAAAATTATTAAATATATAATATATTTTTCATCATACAAGTGAAAAATCATATCAATATAACTTTCAAATTACAATAATTAGTATTTACTAAATAGTTTGGTGCTGTAACTTTTAAACTACGTTGTCCAACCTCGTTTAGGACCAGAATCAAGTTCAATAAATTTCAACACTGGAGGGAAAATAAATGCCATAGAGATAATTCACAAAGTAACAACGAGATCTCATTTGATGCTGAATTAACATTCGATAATCAAATAACAATTTTGCTCATGTTTCATTCATGACCAAGGAAGATAACAACGACCACATCTGTAATGCAGAAAGGATTGAGAAAATAATCAAATCTCAATCCACCTTGAGTAGTTGGTTCACATGGTCCAGGTTAATATGTTGAGTGGAAAAGAAGAGGACATATTAGAGTGAGTTAATGCTTGTTCGATCTTAACCGCGACAACAAGGCCAAGACAAAATGCTGAGTTTTGATTGTGAACTGAAAAGCATGCAAACCGCAATTCTTACATCTTCAGCAATTGTTATAATATTTGGATGAAGAGCATGCAGTATCTCATTCGCCAAAATGAGATATAATAATGAATCCTTGTCAACATATTGATTGCAGCAAGAACACTTCATGTTGAAATAAACATTGAATTAGCTTTAACAAAGTTTACCAGGCAAACATATTAAGAATATTTGTGAAGTTGAATATTGGGTTTAATTGCAAATCATTCAGTTTCCTCCCTACATTAACTTGAATCAAACCAAATTATAGTTTATCAACCCAAATAAAGAATAATATGAACCCAAACATAACATGAAAAACACAATAAAAAAATTGAACTTATCAAGATGACAGTTTATCAACCCAAATGAAGAATAATATGAACCTAAACATAATATGAAAATAAATAAATTGAACCCAAACATAATATGGAAAACAAAATAAAAAAATTTAACCCAAACAAAGAATGTTACCCGCAAGCTCGCATCGATCCTCAAAATTTACCCAAATATACTAGGGGTGGCAATATGGGTCAGGATTCGTTTATTTGATTCGATTCGATGCAAATTAAATGGGTTTGGATTTGAAAAAATTGATTCGTTTAATAAATTGGTGAATTCGATACGATTCGCTAATTAAACGAATTGAATGTGGGCTTGAAGATTTTGATTAGTTTATTTCTTTAGGATTCTTTTAATAAACGGGTCACAGATGAATCAAATACATGTTCATTCATTTACAATTTGTTTATTATTCATTTAATTAAATTACTATTTTATCCTTAAATTTATTTGAAATTTTTTTAAAATTTGAATGTTAGTATTATAATTTTAAGCATAACACATAAAGTCAAATAACAATTAGCGCAGCCAGCCCTAATTTTACACTTCACACTCTCTTTCCTCTCATCTCTTAGCAACTCAACCCGTCAGCCGCGAGTAAATCACCAACCACTGCTATGTTTTGCCATCTCTTTCCCTTCATTTCCATCTCTTAGCAACTCAACTGCTAGTAAATCACCGACAACCATCTCAACAATTTCTTCACAATTTCTCAACCGGCAGTAGCCACCATCTCGCATAAATCACACCTGCACAGTAAGCTCCAAATCCTTTTCTTTCTTTTTTTTTTAATTTTTTGCATCCAGCAAGTGCTACGTTCTGGCTTGAGCTTGTCTTTTATTCATCTTGGTTTTTTTTTTTTTTTTTACATTCAGCAAGTGCTACATTTTGGCTTGGGTTTGTCTTTTATTCATCTTGATTTGGGTTTGCCTTTTATTCAGCTTTGTAGATTTAATTATTATTTCCTTCACATTACTACAGATTTGCTATATATTTAATATTTTGAGATTTTATAATGACTATTATCACTATTGTAGCTTGTTAATAACATTTTATTTACTTTTCGGTGTAGGATTTTTGTTTTCAAGGTGATAAAGACAAAATGAAGAGAACTAAAGAAATTACCTTGCTCTATAATTTGAATTTTAAATATTGTTATTTGTATTATTAGGGATTTGTAATTTGGTATTTGTATGACTGTGTATGGTTTGGGTTATTTGTATTTTGTTGTGGGATATTAAATTTGTGGCTTTTTTATTTTATTTTGCTTAATTTTGTTTATTAATTATATTTTTCTAAACAAATTGTAAACCAATCCTGATTCTATTCGATTCGTTATGGATTCGTAATAGGATAAACAAATAATAAACGAACTTGGATTCAATTCGATTCGTTTATTAATTCTATTAAATGAATTAAACGAATCACTGAATATTTATTTAATAAACGAATCGAATCCGAATATGAAATTAGTAAAATTTTGACCAATTCGTTTACGATTCGATTCATTTTTTCGTTTTGCCACCCCTAAAATAGACATAGCACCACCACTGCCAGCCATCATCCTCAATGATGCAACAGCAGCAGTGATTGATCGTCAATGCAGTAGTAGCAGTTAATCCACCACCAGTTGAAGTAGAACAGAGACACAACACTACCACCACCAGCAGTTGAGACGGAGCCGAGATGCAGTCGTAACAACTAATTTGCTTGAAGAACTGCAATGGAGAGAGAGAGTTGTGATGGTGAATTGTCGTTGAAGAAGAAGTGTATCCACATAGAGAGAGAGAGAGAGAGAGAGAGAGAGAGAGAGTTGTGAATTTAGAGGGAGTGTGAGTTATGGTTGAAGAAGAAGGATATCAAAGGTTTTATTTTTAATTTATTTTGGAGTTTGGATTGTGATTCATTGAGAACGTGTTTAATACGTTCTCAATTTTATAACTATAAAGTGAGATCTAAATTATCTGTCTTATAATTTATTTTTTAAATTTAATTTATGGAACATATATTATATCTGTACTCTCAAAACGAAAATGAAAATACCACTTTAAAAATTGTCCGAACAGACCCTAAAATTCTTAAAAATGGGTAGCATGAGTTGTATCAAATGAACCTCCAACAGCCCCGTCACAACACCAACAAAAGAGACAAACACACACAAACGAATCCAATTGCAAGTCCAAGTCCATGTAATGATCTCATCAACATCATTCAAATTGATCAATCCGAAATTAGCTGCTGCCTCTTCATCATACTGCTTCGTCCTCTCTAATCTATGAAAATCAATCAAAATGAAATTTAATAATCATATAAATTAATTATATAGAACGAAGCCCAAGTTTAGCGAGGAAACTAATAAAGTCAATTACAATGAAGAGCATCATTATTACAGTCTTACAAGATTTATTTATAGAAATTGATTTATTGTTTTCCTATATGGAATCATTAGATGCTCTAGTGGTAAAGGGTAGTCTTATTTGATCTCAGGTCCTAAATTCAACATGAGTTAATAATAAATATCACAGAAAATATTTTTTATTTGTGAAATTAATCATATTTTAGGGTTTTAAAATTACAGAGAATGCGACTCCTATCTGAAGAAAACAGAACTGATTTCGGTAAGAATTTATTTCATGAAATTTATAAAATATTATTCTACTAGAGTACTGGCAATATTTTAAGTTCATAAAAATAATAAATTAAATCAAATTATTTAAAAAATGCTATTATACCATTCAACTTTAATGACATAAGAAGGGGGGAAAAATCTTTCCTTGTGCCTGGACATAACAATTTATTCCTAGATAAAAAAAAATCAACTTTTTTTTCACATCTAAAAAAAAAATCATCAACATCATTCAAATTGATCAATCCGAAATTAGCTGCTGCCTCTTCATCATACTGCTTCGTCCTCTCTAATCTATGAAAATCAATCAAAATGAAATTTAATAATCATATAAATTAATTATATAGAACGAAGCCCAAGTTTAGCGAGGAAACTAATAAAGTCAATTACAATGAAGAGCATCATTATTACAGTCTTACAAGATTTATTTATAGAAATTGATTTATTGTTTTCCTATATGGAATCATTAGATGCTCTAGTGGTAAAGGGTAGTCTTATTTGATCTCAGGTCCTAAATTCAACATGAGTTAATAATAAATATCACAGAAAATATTTTTTATTTGTGAAATTAATCATATTTTAGGGTTTTAAAATTACAGAGAATGCGACTCCTATCTGAAGAAAACAGAACTGATTTCGGTAAGAATTTATTTCATGAAATTTATAAAATATTATTCTACTAGAGTACTGGCAATATTTTAAGTTCATAAAAATAATAAATTAAATCAAATTATTTAAAAAATGCTATTATACCATTCAACTTTAATGACATAAGAAGGGGGGAAAAATCTTTCCTTGTGCCTGGACATAACAATTTATTCCTAGATAAAAAAAAATCAACTTTTTTTTCACATCTAAAAAAAAAACTGATTTCTCCTATCTCATTATGTTGTTTAAACAAATAATAATAATAAATTTACGTACGATTTAATTATAAATAAAATGACTTAAATGAAAATACAAAAACATCCTAACCTTTATTCAGAGAACTTACTGCTGGCTGTCCGACTTGGGAAGACAAATTTAGAGAGAGAAATTTGAGAATGTGTACTTTGCAATCTAGCTAGTTAGTATATAAATAAAAATAGGGAAAAAATATTTTTTCTATGTGTATTTATAATTTATAAAAAATACAAAAAATGGGGTAATTAATATAAGTATTGGGCTTATGACATTTGTTAGGCGGAAAGGGCCCATCAATGAAAATATAAGATTAGAATTTAGAACAAAATTATATATTTTTTTTAATTTTTTTTCTGTCAATCAAAAAACTGTTTTATGGGATCCAGTTAAAACATCAGTCATTTTGTCATTAAATTTATTACGCTTAAAATTATAAATTTAATGGTTGTAACATTTCATTAAATAAGATATAAATCAGTTGTTACTTTTTCTTTAATTTAATATAGTTGAATCTCATATCTAATTTTTTAAATGTAATAATTTTGAATATATATTTTTGATTAATATAATATTTATTTAGTGAATTAATTCATATTTAATTAAAATTTTAATTGATTAAATGCCTATCATTAAAATATAAATATATTCCATAAAATAATAAATTTCTATCCCAATACTGTTAATTTAGAAAGATTTTATTATAATTTATCTATAACAAGATGATTGGGCAAGCATCGGTATTTAAAGGACTCGACTAGCTTCTAGAATCTGTAAGCCACAGACTGCAGCATCAGCCGTTGGATGTGGCTGGATGTGGAGTGAGAAACTAAACAATAGAACATGGCCTTTTTTAAATCCTCAACTCTGAATGGAAGATAATATATGGCACATAAAATGACAGAACAATCTAGAACATTAAAGAGGCGAAAATATTACAATTCAATTGATTCGTCTCCCTCCACTCTCTGAAGTATCTAAAACCCCCCAGCAAAAACCTCCATTATCCAATTCCAAAACACGAGCCGCGGTGAAAACAAAAAATGGCTTCTTCACTCTCAACGGAAATGGCCACCACCTTCCTCTCCTTCACCGCTCGCCCACAAAACCCATTTGCTAAAATCCGAACCACTGTTCTCCCCGTCCTCTTCAAACCCAGAGCCCGAAACTTATCCTACAAAACGATGCCGTCCTCAACTCACTCCAAATTTATCGCCGTCAAAGTCCCCAGACCCTACCGCCGGTTCACGGCCTCTGCTTCTGCCGCCGCCACTACTGCCAGCGAGGACTCTGACTTGTTGACAAAGATTCCACCCGAGAACAGAATTCCCGCCACCATAATCACCGGCTTTTTGGGTTCTGGAAAGGTACAATTTTTGGCACTTTAATTTATTTGTCTTTCAATTTTTGATTTTATGGTATTTCTTTTTCAATTATTTGGAGGCTAACAAAGCTGTGTGGGTGGAGGGAACTAACAGACGACATTGCTCAACCATATCTTGACTGCAGAACACGGGAAGCGCATAGCTGTGATTGAGAACGAGGTATTAACTTGAGTTTTTGACATTATTGAATTTGTTGGTAGGATTTGCTTAAGTGGGATATGTTTATTGATGGGTAAGTTATGGTCTTTTATGTTGAAATTGCAGTATGGTGAAGTGGACATTGATGGGTCGTTAGTTGCTGCTAAAACTACTGGGGCTGAGGACATAGTTTTGCTTAACAATGGCTGTTTGTGCTGCACAGTAAGAGGTGATCTTGTGAGGATGATTTCCGAATTAGTCAGTAAAAAGAAAGGGAAATTCGACCATATTGTAATTGAAACTACAGGTACGACTTTTGTTAACACACAGGCTTTGGTATAGTTATGTGATAAGACTTTGTTTCGATCAACTGAATCAGTTGGGAGTTTTGAGTTGTTTCAACTTGTTGAGAATTTGAAATTTTACTTTTCAGGATTGGCTAATCCGGCACCAATCATTCAGACGTTTTATGCTGAGGATGCGATTTTTAATGAAGTGAAGTTGGATGGTGTTGTCACTTTGGTTGATGCTAAGCATGCTGGTTTTCATTTGGATGAGGTTAAGCCAAAAGGAGTTGTCAATGAGGCAGTAGAGCAAATTGCATATGCAGACCGTATTATAATAAATAAGGTATATTAAGGGACTTTTTCTTCATGTAATGCTCATTCCATAGGAGGCCGGCTGTGGCTGCCAGAGGCATCCTGTGGCTGTTCTGCCCATGTGGCCAAGTTCGCTGATAAATTCTCCCAGATTGATGTCTTAGAAATGAAACATTTGGGCTTCTGATTCTTTTCAGAAGATAAAAGCTTCCTTATGTTTCTGATGTGGTTTTAATTGCAATCAATAATTATTTTGTGTGTTATTTACTCTGGCATCTAGGGTGTGATAGAATATTCTATTTTACGTGTCAGATTTGTTCTATTGCCCAACTAATATGCTTCTTCATGTTATTATCAGACTGATCTTGTTGGTGAGCCACAAGTTGCTTCATTGGTCGAGAGAATAAAGGTCTGAGTTCTGCTTGCCTTTACTAAAAATGCATCATAGTTCTCTTATTGTTCTAGTTCATTTTCATTATTCTGTTGAAGCTGGTTTGGGTGAATGCAGAACATAAATAGGATGGCTCATATGAAGCGAACGGAGTTTGGAAAAGTTGACTTGGATTATGTTCTTGGAATTGGGGGCTTTGATCTGGAGAGGTTAGTTTTTCTCATTGATTCTCTTGTTTCTGAGTTTACATGGGAGTCGTCTTCACAAAAGACCATGTTGCTGATTCGCCTCCTGATCTGGATTAAGTCATTTAGGTGGTTTAATATTGTTTGTCACATAGCCGTTGTTACATTTGGATGTTTCTTGTGAATATAATTATTTTCTTTCTTTGGCTTTTCTTTTAATTAACATGTAATTGGAAGCTTGACAAAGATCTTTACTTGATAATTCCCATATTGCTTGTGACCCATGCTTGTCACTGGTTAATGTTGAGGACTCATTCTCATTATGTTTATCATCAGAGTATATAGAATTCTAATTGGTGCTTGTTGGCGGCACTGGTATAGATCCTAACTGCAGCATTCACACTTTGGAAGGGAATTCAAATTATGTGCCCTTAAGATTTTCATGGGTCATGCTAGACTAATTTGTAGTCACAGATTATTAGATGGATGAGTGCTTTGTTGATTTTATTTGCGTGGCATCTTCTGGCATCAGGCCCAAAGGTGAATTAGTTTGGATTGTCTCTTGAATTAGATACTCTTTCCAGGTGATTAGTTTTAGCCAGAGGGAACATTTTTTCTTGCCTTCTGGTGTGACTACAAGAAGTGATGACCGTGATAGGGTACATTCCGCATGCTAATTAAAATTAACAAAATACGGGACATAAAATATCCAATGAAAAGATAGGGTACTTTTTTAATTTATTGTCAACTTGAGATGCTTGTAACTTGCAGCTATTTTTTCTGGTTGTCCATCTCCTGATTTACTTTTGATTCTGAGGTTGTGGTCTAACATTTCCTAGTACTTGCCAGGATAGAGAGTGCTGTCGATGCAAAGGAAGATGCTGCTGCTCATGACCGCCATGATCATGATCACGATCACGGTCATCATCATGAACATGACCACGAGCATGGTACAATTTTAAAAATAATTATAGATGCCTCATCTTGTATGCTGTATTTTGTTTTCTTTATATATTCTATGTTTCATGTGGGCAATGGCGTGTATTCTGTTGTTTGTTGTGCTAGGCTACTTGGTGATCGCTTGGTGCCCATCAGATTAATGCACGTGATTTTCCATAAATCTATTAGTGGGAACTTTCCAATTTCTTGCGTACTAGAATTATTCCTTCACTGACGTATGGAGGACTTGTTTTAGAATAGATTGCCCATTTCTTTTAGTGTCCGAGTCTTTGGCTGGAATCAGAGTCTAATTTTCTTCTCATATCATTATCAATATTATATTATTATGTACTAACATTAGTTCTTCTGGTTGCTAATATGCAGAACATCATCATGATCACCATTCACATGATCACACACATGATCCTGGTGTCTCATCTGTCAGCATAGTTTGTGAAGGGAATTTAGATCTTGATAAGGTTGGTTTCATATGGTTAAAGTCTCTGGATGCATGTCATTTCTTTCTAAGTGACATGAGTAGTTCTTTCTTCTCAGTAGTTGCTTAAAAGACCCATTTTCTCAATTATGAATGTTTTTTAAGCTTGAAACTGTCAGAAACTCAGTACAAGGTTGACGTGCGATACCTTATTGTTCAGGCTAACATGTGGCTGGGAACATTGTTGATGGAACGTAGTGAAGACATATATCGGATGAAAGGCCTTCTGTCTGTTCGGGGTATGGATGAGCGATTTGTCTTTCAGGTAAGCAATAAAGTTCTTTCGAAAGGCTGTTATGAGAATTGACCCATTCGTTCAGCATTATTATAATAATTTCCTGATCAAGTTTATCTGTTCTCAGTTGATCATGGTTTGCTGTCTGACAGGGTGTTCATGACATATTCCAAGGCTCGCCTGATCGGATGTGGGGCCCAGACGAACCAAGAGTAAACAAGATTGTGTTCATCGGAAAGAACTTGAATGGACAGGAATTAGAGAAGGGATTTAAAGCCTGTTTGCTGTGATCTCTAAAAGAATTCATTTTGCTCGACTTTATTCCTAAATGGATCTTGACAGAAACCATGTATCACTGTTCACAAATGTCTCTAAATAGAAAGAAAATTTATTTTCTAATGACTTGAAAGCGGCTAATAAGTTTAGTATTTCTTTGTTTACAATTACAAGTTTAGTATTAAAAGTTTGTTTAAAACAAACTTTGAGATAGCCAAATATTGTTGTGGTCGCAGTTTAATGGTACATCGTCTCCCATAAGGTAACAAACAGAATTTGCAAACGAAATTCTAGATAAGTTTTGGAAATTCTCTTCTTGTGCATTGCCTTATATTTGTCTTGCATGAAATAATAGCAAAGGCTGAACCCAATGGATAATTTATCAAGGTACCACCATTTAACACAAGCCCGAAGGATTTACTGCAACATTTGAAGCCACCATTTAACACAAGCCCGAAGGATTTACGGCAACATTTGAAGCATGTAGATGACGCCAAGTTTGATGTGCCAGCTCTCTATGTATTTGGTGATTCTGTGGTTGATACGTGTAGATGACGCCAAGTTTTATCAACGTTTACTATAACACAATCTCCGGGGCGAATTACACACCGTATGGAATTGATTTTGATGGTGGAAGAGCCATTGGTCGATTCACCAATGGCTGAACTGAGGCAGACTTTATTGGTAATTTCATGATTAGTAGTTATAATCATGATTAATCATTAATGAGTAGTGATTAATATTTTGCTGATGATAGCTCATGTACTTGGATTGCCACTCCCTCCTCCGAGCTTAAGTTTAAAGGATGAACAATAAATAAAAAAAGTGAGATCGGGTGTCAATTATGGATCCAGTGGCTGCGGCATTCTTCCTTATGATGATAATAAATTTGTGATATCTCTTTAGCTTAATATTGGTAATTAACATATGTTTGAATTTTTATTATTATATAATTAATTTCTTTTTTTCTGTAGGGAGAATGCTTATCCTTGGACAAACAAATCGATGGCTTTGAAAATACAGTGAAGAACTTGAAAGATGAGTTCAATAGCACAGAGGCAATTGAGTCAAATTTATCTAAATCAACTTGGGTTTGGTTTTAGAACCAAACTGAATTAACACACATTTATTTATACACAAGGTTTTGCGGATCGAGAAGCCAATTGAATGATACATTAGTACTTATGGCCTATAGAATAATCACTGATTGAGTACATATTTGTAAAGGCAATAGTAGCATAAATCAATACATGCATCAATGAAATAGAACCATCTTTTGCGCCAAAATGAATTTATCCATAGGATTGCAAACAACCCCAATATCACTGTCACATAAGATGCACCGAAACTCCAATATAATGACACCATGTCAATTGCAGAATCATCTTCGTCTTCTCTTCCTTTGGGTTTTGTTGCTGGTATTTCCTCTGCACTGTTGCAACTCTTATTAATTGTTTGACCACAAAGATAGAGGTTACCTCTGTAACTGCTTTCATCAAACGTGGAGTATTGGACTTTGTCTGGGATTAGGCCGGACAAGTTATTGTACGACACATTGAAGTTGGACAAAAAATTGAGCTCAATCAGTTGAGCAGGAATTTGTCCACTCAATCTGTTGTTGGAAAGGTCTAGGCTCTCTATCATTTTCAGATTGGAAAAACTCCTTGGTATAGATCCTGACAAGCAATTGTGAGACAAATTCAACACACGAATCTTTTGAAGATCTCCAATTTCTGATGGGACGTTTCCAGTCAATTGGTTGCATGACAAATCCAGCCCAACCATATAGTTAAGATTGCTACCGTTATAAAGTTCATATCTATTCTTTGTCACAAATTCTACTTTTACTCTCTGAGGGTATGTAGACATACGTCTTTTACGCACTTCCAAGTCAAGAGTAGAGTTGTAGTAAGTGCCAATGGTGCCAAAACCTAAAATAGGACGATTGAAAAGTTCACCTCCAAACAAATCAACATTTTCTATGGTCCACTGCAACATATTAGTAAAGCAAGAAGGTATTGATCCATTGAATCTGTTATGCGACAGATCCATCATACCTAATCTCCTTAATTGACATATTTGATCCGGAATTTGTCCTTCTAGATTGTTCCCTCTCAAAAGAAGAACACGTAGATTTGAGCTCTCATTAATCTGACGGGGAATTCTACCAAAGAATCCATTATCTCTCAAATCTAGAGTCATTAACTTGGAACTTCTAAACAACATATCTGGAATTGGCCCACTTAGAGCATTCTTTTGCACATAAAGGTGCTTCAGTGAAGAAAGATTGAAGGAAGATTTCATGGACCCAGACAAATGATTTTCGGAGACACTTAAAAGTTCAAGCGTTCTATGATTGAGGAGTTGGACAGGTATATTACCTTCCAAACAATTGTTGGCCATCAAAAGAACGTCAAGATTTGAGAAGTTACCTATCCAGCGAGGAATATGACCGGACAAAATATTGTAGGATATGTCTAACTCCAATAAATCAGGGGAGTTCAATAGTCCCTCCTCAATTTTCCCACTAAACTTATTGTTCTCCAAATATAAGAACCCCAACTGAGTCAAGTTCATGTATTTGGAAAAAATTTGGCCATAGAAATTGTTATCAGATAGGTCTAAGAAACTTAGTGAGATGCAACTACTGAGAAATGGTGCTGATAATTCTCCTGAAAAATTATTTTTTGACAAGTGTAGAAATTTGAGTCCTTTCATCTCACCAACTGAAGAAGGAATATTGCCTTCAAAATGATTGTTGGAAATATTCAGAAACAACAATTTTTGAAGGATAGTTCCCATATCTTGCGGAAGCGTACCAATGAAGTTATTGCTAGAGGCATCTAAATGATGAAGAAAATCATGTTTGGTATTGGGTAGTTGGAGATTCCCTGTGAATGAGTTGTTTGTCAAAAACAAGACCTCTAGCTTGGTGTTGTTTTGTAACACCCAAGATGGGAAATCACCAACCAAATTATTGTGAGAGAGATCAAGGTATTTTAAGTCATATTGGTGAAGAAGAAAAGTAGGAACAACGTTTAAGTTGCAGTTAGCTAAGCCAAGGACTTTCAATTGAAGTGTAGGGAGAAAGTTTTCAGTTTTCACTAGTAACCTATTGTTCGATGAGAGTAGCAAGACCTCAAGCTTTGAATGATTAGCTAATAAACTAAGGGGGCATGGTCCTTCAAAGTTGTTGTAGGAAATGTCCAAATATTCAAGTGAAGTGAGGTTGGTGATAATAGAAGACAAACTCCCACTTAACTGATTGTAAGAAATATCAAGAACCTTGAGGTGGGATAAGTATTTGAGACAATCAAGAAGATGACTCTCAACATTATTTCCTCCAAAATTTAACTCAAAAAGATTCTTCAACTCACATAATCCTGAAAGTAAAAATAAAAAATGTAAAATTCATAGAAAGAATGACTTTCTGGTTTTCTAATTGTAGTGAATTTAGTCAAAACCCGTATGATCTATCAAAAAAAAATTCAAAACCCTTTAAAATTATTCCTAAAATTCAATTTGTGTTATTCTCGTATATTATGATGTTTATTTCTAAAGCTTTTCAAATAATAGTGGAATTATTGACACCTCTCTAAATACCTCTTAACATCTATTTTCTTTATTAACCCCATTAAAATAATTATAAAATGCTTTTAACACCTCCTTCAATGAAAAAAATACCCTTATTAAAACTTATTAGTGTAAATCCCACTCTTTAGTTTTTAATTATTTTTATGAGTGATGATACAGCCACAAACTCTTGTACAAACTGATGTGGCATTAAGTTATTGGTTGAATAAAAATATAAAATAATAGAAATGAATTATGTGGACCAAGAAATATTTAATTCAACCAATTTTATCATACCATATCAGTTTGTACAAGAGTTTGTGGCTATTATTAAACTCATTTCTTCCATTCAAAGGAAAAAAATGATTTCTTCCATACAAAACTAATGAGATTTTTTAGCATTGTATTATGAGACAGAAATTTTCTCAATGATATTCATGAATAATTAATATGACAGGAAGAGTTATTTATTATTTCTACTGATATTTTAATATTTACCATTACTTTTAGTATTACTTAGATTTGGAGTATCTAAATCATAATTTGTAAATTAGTTTGCACTTTGAGTAAACTTGAAAATGTGAAAAAAGCAATTAAAGAAAATGGAAATATATTATCATCTTGATTAACATGTAAAACAATTTTTGTCATTGAAGGAAGTGAATTGTTATATACCTTGAATTGTAGTTATCCCACAATAACGAAGATCCAATGCTTTCAAGTTTGGCAAATCTGCCAATCCTACATGTGTTGATAAAAAATGAAAATATTACATTTAAAGGCATTGTATGTGATCCGTACGTTTGATGAACATTAATTCTTAATTTGCTTCTTATCTCAGATTCAGTGGCTTACCTAGCGTTGTCAAATTTCAATTATAGCTTAAATCCAACACCTGCAGGTTTTTCAAATTTGCTAATACTGTAAAAAAAAACATAAATCTTGTCAATAATAGTTATGTCACTCTCGTCAAAATTGTGTAATTAAATAATATGGTAAATATTGAATGGAAATTAACTGTGCAAATTGTTTAATTAAAAAAATTATCTTCTAAAGAACCGTGTATATAATTAGAACTCAAATCCAACGCTTCCAAGTTTTTTAATTTAGCTAATCCTATACCAAGAAAGAAGAAAAATTTTATTAATCATCTTTGGAAAAAAAAAGAATTAAGATTAAGAAACAAATTTCAAAGTTAGATTAATAATTGTAGTAATAAAGCTTATGATTCATATCTGATTAAATTGATCATATACTCAAAAATGATTTTATTTTATTTTTTAAAATTTTACTAAGAAATTAGAAATTAAATTTTTGTCGTGTACCAATTGTAGTTAAGTTTGTCAAGTTTTCCAGTCAAAAATTGGTTTTAATTTGACATTATACATGTGTAAAAATTAAGGCCACAATAATATCACAAGGAATTTGGGTAGTGACTTGTTGCCATGTACCTTGAATTGTAGTTATTCCACAACCACCAAGATCCAAATTTTTCAGGTTTGTCAAATTTGCCAATCCTACACCAATGAAAAGCAAAATAATACTTTTAAAATTATTGTAGAAGGTTGTGATTAGTGTGCTGACTTGGTAATTATCTCAGTAGCCTACCTAGCCTTGTTAAAGAGCCACTAGTTATATTTTCGTTCCCACTTAGATCCAACACTTGCAAGTATCTCAAATTTGCTAATCCTGCTTAGAAAACATTAATTTTGATCAAGACAATATAAATATATATTTTAATTAAGAAATTAATTAAGTTGCTTGACATGTATATCTGCTGGCCTGAAACGTATATGTATACCTTGCTTGGTTTTGGAACCTTCAATCTCATTGTAACGAAGATTCAAAGTGGTAAGTGAAGTTAGTGTATTCAAATATGGTAATATGCTGTCGTTGAAGTAATTAAAACCAAGATTTAAGGTCTTCAGCTGCTTCAAACTCCCAAAGCTATCGTAAGCTGCAAATACATATGAAGTGTTATTATTTATTAGTCACTGACAAAATATTTATGGACGAGAAATAAATGTATACCTATATACGGACCTCTATTCTCATAGATGCCTGTAAACCAATTCCCATGTAAGTTGAGCCTTTGCAATTCTTCAAAAGGATGAAACAATGACATATTCAGAAGCGAAGCCGAAGTTCCATCATAATCATCCAATCTCTGTGTATCATTGAGTGAGAGTTGCATCACGCGTCGTGTGGTGGCGCTGCACTTAACTCCCTCCCAATCATCACAACAATCAGACGACATTCCATCATCCTCCCCAACCCATGAAGGAAGAATTTTGTCATCATATCCAATATCACTGACTGATATGAAGAAGCTCTTGATTTCCAACAGAGCAGTCCTCTCTGTTTCCAAGCATCCTTTGTATCCATGCATTTCATTCATCAATACAATAATCCAAATTAGTGACATTAATGAGAACTTAAGACAGGAAGTACTTTCCATTGCAGAGCAACTTTTCATTTGGTTAAAATTAAATGTGCAAATCCAACAGAGCACTCCTTTGTATCCATGAATTTCATTCATCAATACAATAATCCAAATTAGTGACATTAATGAGAACTTAAGACAGGAAGTACTTTCCATTGCAGACCAACTTTTCATTTGGTTAAAATTAAATGTGCAATGAGCAACTTTCCATTGCAGAGCAATTTATACTAAAAGTTTATCGCAGGTCTTGCAATTTGATTGGCTGAAGACTTTTTTAAGACTTTGAAGACTTGTAAGCACTTCATGTTTTGCAACATTCGACCAACGGGAAAAAGCACTTCATTAATACCCCGTGGAAAATATAGATAAAGTGATTGTAAACTATAAATTTTTCCAATAGTTTGCTGGAGGTAATCATAACTAATAAAATAAAAGTTGACTGAGAGAATTTAAATAATTTAACCGTTTGTTTGGATTTCCATTGCATTATCAATCAATCTATTAAATAGTGTTTTGAGAAGAATTTGATTGGATGTTTGTTAAGTTTAAATTAATTTATTAGAAAATCAATAATTAATCAACGTAAATTTTCATACATGTTTAGTTTAATTACTCATAAAATTGTGGCGTAGTCCGAAATGACAAAACACATAAATGTTATTTGAAGCTCTTGTGACTCGTTGTGTTCATGCATTTGAATCAAAGCTCTACTAAAATCAAAGATATTGAGAATCCTTAACGAGGAAAGTTTCCATTGCTACTATTACAATCACTTGAAATGACAAAAACATAAATTTCATATGAACTTGGGACAGATGTATGGGTTCAATTTAAATGACCCTATCTAATTTTCCATCTATTATTACAAACACGTGGGAAATTAGAGTTGACTGACTTTTCAAATTAAGCCAACAAACAAGTGGCCATCAATTCTTTTTCTACTAACAATTAGTGGCGACGGTCAATACTATAAAATAAAAGTTGACTAAGAATTTATGTAATTTAAGAGTATGATTGGGCTTTTATTGAATTGTATGATTGGGTTTGCACTGAGTTATCAAAACATGTATTCAAGGATTGATATTCTAAAATATTTAATGAGTTTCGAAAATTATTTTATTAGATTTTTGTTAATTTTTTTTATTATTAGATGGCCAATAATTAATCAAGTAATTTTCCATATATATTTGATAATTTACTCATAAAAGCGTGGACTACATTCAAATGACATTTTATTTGGTGTATGACATATGTAGAGGTGAAATTTAAATAGGCTTAATTTTATATATAAATACATATATATTGCAACATTCAATCATTGTGTTAAAACGCCAATCACGGTGACCACCAAAACCTGTGAATGATTAGTCCATTGAAACCCAATGTATGCTCAATTAATATTTCCTACCAAGATCAAATTTTTTGCTCTATTACTTCACCAATCATGAGCATAAAAACTCAATTTATACAAAAATTACGAATTTATGATAAAAATGTCGCAATTATTATAATTGGAAATTTGATTGATTTTTTAAAGATTAATTCAATCAATCTTAATGTTACTGGACAATCGATCTTAATATTAATTCAAAATCAATCTTTGTAGCAATTGGCACATATAAAGATAATTAGTTTTGGTCTCTATAATGATTAACGAAGACTTGGAGGACCTGGACCAATGAGGAAAAACGTTTCATTAATACTCTATGGAAAATAAATGTTGACTGACTTTCAATTAAGCCAACATATAAATGGTCGTCAATTCTATTTTTTACAACAATTGATGGAGATAGTCAACGAATAAAATAAAAGTTGATTGAGATAATTTAAAGAATTTACGCGTAAGTTTGGCTTTGAAATTATCAAATAATTTATTTCACTATTGATACTTAAAAAAAAATGCTTTGGAATTAATAATTCAATAGGATGTTTGATATATTGAAATTTGTGAAAATCAATAATCAACTATTTTTTATACATGTTTAGACATTTTAATAAATTACTCATAAATTTGTGGTGTACACTGATATAATGACACATAAACGATATATGACCCTAGCCTATTTTTCATATATTATGACAGCTATGGGAAAATTAAAGTTGTCTGACTTTCAAATTAAGCCAACAAACAAGGCCATCAATTCTTTTTCCTCTATCAAATGAACAATTTAAGGGTGGGCAAAATCGGATTCAAATCGGGTTGGACAAAAATTAATTCGAATGCAACTCGAATTATAACTCGATCTAATTCGATCCAATATATATTTGGATCAGATCGGGTCAAAAAATCGGATTGAATTCAGATAGAATCGGGTTTAAAAAGGGAAACTCAGGTCGGGTACTAGAATCGGGTTGCACATGCAGCAATTGCTAGATTGTTTGGAGCTTGGACAGATCTAGCAAGCATGGAGCAGTAGATCTCACGAACACGTAGCAGCAGAGTGTTCAGCGGTGACTGTGATCGTGATCCGTGAAGAGAGTGCTTGACTTCTTGAGATGTGTGTGCACCGTGTGCGTGAGTGTGCGCCGTGTGCGTGAAGTCATGACCCTGAGGGGCGTGAAGAGTGTTCTTGTGGGAGGGAGCAGGCTGTGGTTGTGGCTGTCGACAACGTGTTTTGAGTTTTGTGAGGCTTGAGCTGTGAGTGTGAGGTTGTGAGTGTTGTGTGCGTATTGTATAATGTGTCATGTAATCTGTATTCTGTAATCTGTTGTGTGGCGTGCGTGTGTTAGGTTAGAGTTTTCCATTTAGGTTTAGTTTTTATTTTTTTTAATTCTAAAGCAATCCAATCATGTTTCAAATCCAATCGGGTTAAGAAGAATTCATCCGATTAGGTTTCATTAACAACCTGATCTGATCTGAACCCAATATTTTTGGATTGGATCGGATCAGATATTTTACCCACACCTACTATCAATTACTGGATACTGTCAATACTATAATATAAAGTTGACTAAGAATTTATATAATTTGAGGGAATAATTGGGTTGAATTGTATGATTAGGTTTGCATCGAATTATCAAACACTCTATTCAAGCATTTTTTTTCTTTTTTTAAAGAGGATCACTGGATTTCACCCCATTCTCCTCTAATGAGACTCGAACTCAAGCCCTTGGCCTTAGGAAGGCAATGCTCTTACCACTTGAGTTAAACCTTTACCTCAACAATCTATTCAAGCATTGATGCTTGATATTCTCCAATATTTAATGAATTTTTGAAAATTATTTTATTAGATTTTTGGTAAATTGGTTTTTATTATTAGATGACCAATAATTAATTAGGTAATTTTCCATATATATTTGGTAATTTACTCATAAAAGTGTGGATTGCATTAACATGACATCTTTTATGACGCACAACACACAGAGAGGTGCAATTTAAATACGACAAATTATATATATAAATACTTATATATTGCAACATTCAATCATTGAGTTAAAGTGCCAAACCACGGTGACTACTAACCTGTGAACGATTAGTCCATCAAAACCCTGTGTGTGGTAAATTAATATTTCCTACTAGAAGGGCAAGTAGAATAATATGTGGACCTAACTCATATTTAAGAGTTATATAGCTTAGGACTTGAAGTTTGTTCAAATATTATACGTGTAAACCAGGATCAATTTTTTCACTGCATTAATTCACTAATCATGAGCATAATAGCTCAATTTATGCAAAAATTAAAAATTAATGAAAAAAAAATGTTACAATTATTATGATTGTAAATTTGATTGATTTTCAAAGATTGATTCAGTCAATCTTAATGCTACTGGACAATCGATCTTTATAGTGATAGGCAGACATTAAGATAATTAGTTTGGCCTCTATAATAACTAACGAAGACTTGTAAAACTTGGACTAATGAGGATGAAAAATGCTTCATTAATACTGTGGAAAATAAATGATGACTGGATTTTAAATTTAAGCCAACATACAAGTGGTCGTCTATTCTATTTTTTCCAACAGGTGATGGAGATAGTTAACCAATAAAATAAAAGTTTATTGAGATACTTTAGAGAATCGACGCGAAAGTTTAGGTTTGAAATTATCAAATAATTTTTTCTAGTATTGATTCTTAAATCACGTGCTTTGGAATTAATAATTCGATAGGTTGTTTGATATATTGTGAAACTTGTGAAAATCAATAATAAACTAATTTCGTGCATGTTTAGACATTTTAGTAAATTACTCATAAAATTGTGGTTTACATTGAAATAACAAGACATAAACAATATCTGAAGCTCTTCAGTCTTTTTGTATCCTTGCATTAATGTGAATCAAAGCTCTAAATTAAAATCACTCTAAATTTAAATCAAAGGCTGATAACGAGAATTTATATAAATAACTTAAAGAGTATAACTGGGCTTACATTGAATTATACATTAAGTAATACATTCAAGTGTTGATATTGTCCCAAAAAAAATGAAAATGGACAATCAATCTTTGCGTCAGTTGGTCTTATTGAAGACTGGGCTTACATTGAATTATACATTAAGTAATACATTCAAGTGTTGATATTGTCCCAAAAAAAAATGAAAATGGACAATCAATCTTTGCGTCAGTTGGTCTTATTGATTGACAATGAATCTTTCTAGTGATTAACAAAAATTGGGATAATCACTCTCGATTATTTAATAGTCTTTGTGATGCAATATGAGAGCCAAGATAGTGGAATAGAGTAGGTTTGTTTTTTCTCAGTGGAATGTAATTGGTGTGTCTAATAATCAATTTATCTTCAATTAAAATTTGAGTTTTTTGTCATTTGGACTTTGGTTCAGTGGTGAACTACTACTTTCAAAGTTAAGCAAGACTATGTGAGTCGGGTTTAGTTAATGCGGCAAACTGCCACATTAGATTGGCCCATTATGCAGTGTTTCTGTAGCTTTTAGCTTACCAAATATGGGCTTGTATAAATTTAATGCAATGAGGAGTTATAATACATCAACCAAATATGCTCTTATTCAATTATCAATCTAGTCAAATTATAACACTAATGCAACTATTATTATTATTGTTGTTGTTGTTGTTATTTTCATAACAGATGCTATGTGACAAACAAGGCATTGCTCATAAATTTACATAAGTTCAAAGAAAAAAAATTATATTTCATTTTATTATCTATTAAATTGTTGTCTCTTCAAATTGATTTAAAAATTTGATGAGACTTTTGGACAAAGGTCTCGAATATAAGGGTACGAACCAAGTCATTCAAGCATGTGAACAAAGTCATGCTCTCGATTTAAATGATAAGTATAAAGCATTGCAAGTCCACAGTATGATCCCACAATTCAATTTTCTCCATCACGAGGTGGAATTTTTCGACAATTGAATTGTAAAGGATTTATTACAAGCAACTGAAAAGAGTCAAATGGCCAATCCCGTAAACATAGTTCCTAGCATCCACAAATTAATTCTAAAAGATTTAAGGCCAATAAAATCGTAAAAAACTTTTTTCACATGGACAATACAGTCAAATGGCCAAAAAAGAAAATCCAAATCAATATAATAAGACAACTTTAAAGAAATCAAAAGCGGGAAGAGCTCTCGAGTTCGATCCCCACTAAACACGTTATTTGGGAATGATAAAGAACCTTAACTGTGACTACATTACAAATTTAGATTAATCGGGATTCAATGCGGTTGTCGAATACCCAATGACGTACACAAAAAAAAAGAAATCAAAAGTAAGTAATAATGTGCTTTGAAAATAATATGACTGGATGTTTGATATGAAAAAACACAATAATCAACTAAATTTTCAAACATGTACAGTAAATTACTCATAAAAATGCGGAGCACACTCAAATGACAAACACATAAGTTTTCCATGTATTGCAACGTTCGACCATTGAGGAAAAGGGCTCTAGATGCGTGGAATATAAAAGTTGACTGACTTTTTATCCAACAACTCTACGGTTCTAGTAGTAGATCAATGATATGTATTAAGGGTGCGTTTGGGATTGAGGTGCTGTAGTTTTTAAGCTACAGTTGCTGTGAAAAAAAA
>MKYO02016343.1:183057-256351 GCA_002013955.2 Citrus medica
ATTTATTCATTTAATAAATTATAAACATAAAATAATTAAAATATTTTTTAAAATAAGACTTAAATTAATTTTTAAAAGCCTATGCTAATAAAATAAATTCATAAACTATTTCTTGACTGGAAGTGTAGGTCACGAAGAATTATGATAATGTTGATACTCGTTTTCTAATTAATAACAGCTCGGGAAAAGTATGCTTTCACTTCAACTACTTTAGCAAAACAAACGAATGAGAGAAGCGGGTGTTGGATGTTTGTTCTTCTCTTATAAACTATTTTATTGTTGGTAGTTATGCAGACGATACTGTAACTTTTTTAACCTTAGTCTTCTACTGCAATATCTCCGCAGAAAAATGCATGTTGATTGACTTTCAAATTAAGGCAACATATCTACCAGTGGTCGTCAATTCTATTTTTTCCAACAGGCAATGGAGATAGTCAACTAATAAAATAAAATTTAATTGAGGCAATCTAAAGAATTAAAGCGTAAGTTCAGGTTTGAAATTATCAAATAATTATTTTTCCAGCACTGATTCTTAAATAACATGCTTTGGAATTAATAAATCGATAGGATGTTTGATATATCAAAATTTGTGACAATTAATAATCAACTAATAAATTTGTGGTGTACACTAAAAAAATAACACATAAACTATATATGAAGCTCTTGAGTCCCTTTGTATCCTTTCAATCTTTGTGTCAATCGATCTTATTGACTGACAATAAATCTCTCTAATGATTGAATAAATTGGACCATCACTTGGTAATTAAAAAATTGAGACAATCACTCTCGGTAATTAATAATATTTGTCCTCATCTTTATTTCGATCCTTGTCACAGAGAATGAATAATGTCTTGGAGAAAAATGATCTAAGTTGACTAGGAATAGTCGAATAGATATGGCAAAATGCGGGCTTGGATCGAGTTTTTTCAAATCTAAGCTCAAATCCATTAGAGGGAAAGTATAAAGGTCAGACTTGGATTTTTACTTATTTTTTTAATATTTTTTGAAATCATTGTAAACTTAAAATAAGTTAATAGTCAATAAATTTTTATAATAGATAATGAATTAAAGAAAATAAATATTTTTAAATAAAATAAAAAATAAAAATGAAGCAAAATAAAAGTTCAGAGATTTAATTTTTTAATATTAGATTATCTAATTCAAGTACTCTCTTAATTAATTAACACTTAAAAGAGACTTAAAAACTTTTGGTAATTAATAATCTTTGTCCTCATCTTTGTTTTGATCCTTGTCGCAAAGATCAAATAGTATCTTAGAGAAAAATGATCTAAGTTGACTAGGAGTAGAGATGGCAAAATGTGGGTTTTAATTGATCTTTTTCAAATCTAAGCTCAAACCCATTAGAGGGAAAGTATAAGGGCCAGGCTCGGGTTTTCACTTATTTTTTCAATATTTTTTGAAATCGTTGTAAATTTAAAATAAGTTAATAATCAATAGTTTGTTATAATAGATAATGAATTAAAGAAAATGAATATTTCTAACTAAAATAATAAATAATAAATAAGCAAATAAAAGCTTAGAAATTTAATTTTTTAACACTAGATTCTCTAATTCAAGCACCATCTTAATTAATTAACACTTAAAAGAGACTTAAATATTATAATTCAAGGTTTTCTAATTCATTATTAATATATAAATTAAAAATTTAAGTCTTTTTTAATTATTTTTAAATTTTAATTTACTATTCTAATTTATAATATATTTTTTTTAAATGGAAGATTTGAGCCTGATTTGGGCCTTTATTTTTCCCTTAAGTCCTTGTCTAAGCACTTCATATGGAGACTCAGGCTGAAGCCCCAAGGAATAGGTCATATTGGCCCAAATTTTTTTGTCATCCCCAATTAGGAGAGGATTCTCGAATGAATGGTAGCTGGTGTAAGTTATCATGTTGATTCTCGAATGAATGAATGCTGTTTTTGGACTAAAACGAGATCGAGTGAAAGTTTATGGGGAATTGTGTAGATGGACTTCAGATGAGGGGTCAATTTGTAAATTTTGCGCTGATGTGGCAGAACCGTTAAAGTTTGTTAAGCTCTCTGGAAAATTTCCAGAATATAAAAGGGGCTGCTGTGCAGTGCTTTGTGTGTGTGATTTCTCTTTTGTTTCTTAGCCAAAACGTGTGATTCGAGATTCTTTGGAATTATTGAAGTGTCCTCAAAGCAATTGATCTGATTGTAAAGCATTTGAGTGATAAGAGCTTGTTCTTTTTCCTTCAGAAACTTGGAAGCTTGTTCACTGTGAATAGTTTTCTGAGTTCTTATTTTGTTGAATCGTTCTTTGTTATTGGTTCCATTCTGTCTGTAATCGGTCAAGACTGTGTGTGCTGATTAATTTCTTGTTAATAGCCATTAAAATACAGCAGGTAGAGTACGGTATTAGAACCAAACAGAATTAACACACATTTATGAACTAGATTTGCAGAAAAGCACCTAAGCACAAGCACCGATAGAGTACATATTTGAAAAGTCAATAGTAGCATATGTCAATGCATCTATCAATGAAAAAATCACAATCACACAGGATGCTCCAAAACTCCATCTTAATGCCACCATTTCAATCACAGAATCGACTTCTTCTTCTTCTCCTTCTGTAGGTGTTGCTGGTGGTGTTAATGCAGTATTAAGTTCATAAATTTTCACAATTTTAATGAAAAAAAATTATATTTCATTTTATTAGATACTAAATTGTTCTCTTTTCAATTTAGATTAAACTTCTATGAGACTTCTGGAAGAAAGACTCGAATATGAGGGTACGAATCAAGTCATTATACTTGTTAACAAAGTGATCATCATGCTCTCAATTCATATTGCTGCGCAAAAACTCCAAATCAAGGGTATGTACAAAATTTCCAAGTCCATGGTATGATCCCACTTTTCAATTTTCTCCACATGTGATTGAATTTTTCGGCAATTGAATTGTAAATCTAGAGCTGTCTACAAGTTGAAGTTGATAGTCGATACACCATTGAGATCCTGATGACAAATAACAGTCATCAGAATGCTTACTCCTCTTTTATTCAGGAATTTGGACTATGATTCATTGAGAACGTGTTTAATATGTTTTCAATTTTATAACTATAAAGTAAAATATGAATTATTTGTTTTATAATTTATTTTTTAAATTTAATCTATCGAACATATATTATATATGTACACTCAAAACAAAAATGAAAACACCACTCTAAAAATAATGTTGAACATGCCTTAAAATTCTTAAAAAGGGGTAGCATGAGTTGTATAAAGTGAACCTCCAACAGCTCTGTCACTACAACAAAAAAAGAGAAACACAATCATAAATGAATCCAATTGAAAGCCCAAGTCCACGTAATAATCTCATCAAACATCATTCAAATTGATCAATCCGAAATTAACTGCTGCCTCTTCATCATACTGCTTCGTCCTCTCTAATTTATGAAAATCAAACAAAAATGAAATTTGATAATAATCTAAACTAATTATGTAGAACGAAGCCCAAGTTTAGCAAGGAAACTAATAAATACAATTACCATGTACTTATGTCACAAGCCTTGGGGATTCTAGCAGAAGAACATCATTATTACAGTCTTAAAATATTTATTTATAGAAATTGATTTATTGTTTTCCTACGGGGATCATTAAATGCTCTAATATTAAAGAGTAGTTTGATTAGATCTCATGTCCTAAGTTCGACGTGAGATAATAATAAATATAACAGAAAATATTTTTTATTTATAAAATTAATCATGTTTTAGGGTTTTAAAATTACCGAGAATGCGATATTATTATCAAAATTATGTACTAACTTCAATTCTTTTGGCTGCTGATATGCAGAACAAAATATTTATTTATAGAAATTGATTTATTGTTTTCCTACGGGGATCATTAAATGCTCTAATATTAAAGAGTAGTTTGATTAGATCTCATGTCCTAAGTTCGACGTGAGATAATAATAAATATAACAGAAAATATTTTTTATTTATAAAATTAATCATGTTTTAGGGTTTTAAAATTACCGAGAATGCGATATTATTATCAAAATTATGTACTAACTTCAATTCTTTTGGCTGCTGATATGCAGAACATCATCACGATCGCCATTCCCAGGATCACTGATAGGATGAACGCATATTGTTTACGCACTCTCATTTATGCAAAAGTTATTATTTTTTTACAATTATTTTTAAAATTTTTTTGTTGATATACTCAAAGGAATATCTATCCCAAGCCTTTTTTTTTTCCCTCTCGTTTACTTTTCCATAATCTTTTGCAACACATACTGCAAGAACGGCTATTTAATTATTTATGCCATTAATTAGAGCATGAAGTATAGAATAAACCATTTATATTTAATTAGCTGTTAAATAACACAGCACGCAATGTATCATTTAATTGGCCATTTATGTAAAATAAAATAAAATTAGCTATTGATGTTTGTACACCTCTTTGTAGGCTTTGGTTATTTTCACCAGAGTCTGAAAACAGGAAGTGTCTTGGGCCGAAAAGCCCACCTAATCCCAAAAATGCCGATAAAAAAGAACCAGTCGCTTATTTAAACGTGTCCCCTCACTCTGACGCGATATATCATAATATCAACCTTGGCTGTCGTACGTATCAAACTGGACATTAACTACCACCAACGAAGCCTAACCCACATCGACACGCGCCACAAGGAAACCCGGCTTCAACAACATAAATTGTACTTGTTTTTAAAGAAAAAAAAATCATAAATGGAATGAAACTCCTCTGTTTCTCAAAAGCTGGACGGTCGATGTTTCACATAAATGGTGATTTCAAAAATGTCATCTTTACCCCTTCCTTTTAATTGCTATCTTGCTATTTGTGGTTCTATAATTTTTTTATTTATTTTGTTTTGTTGCGTAAGTTTAAACTGAGTTACATAAGGGCTCAGCCTAGGATTCATAAATTTTTAGATTTGGCTGAATTTGTGATTAGAGATTCATTTTTGCAGCTGAATTGATTTCCTACCTCATTGTCCTTATGTGGGGTTGTTTCTTCTGTGTTCGTTAAATTGATATTGCTGAGTTATTTCTCCGGTTATGGTTTTTGTATTACCCCAATTCCAGTTATTAATCTATTTTTTTTCTCCTCTTGGGTTCACAATTTTCTTTAAGCTCGTCAAGGACCCTTCTTTCTCTGTCTTTTCGTTACGGATATTTCTTGAAAATGTGTGTGATTTGTGAACTTTAATTTCAACCCATCCCGTGATTCCAGTTAAGAAAGGGTTTATTATTGGAAATATATTAAAACTATTTCTTGACTGGAAGCATAGGTCATGAAGAATTATGATACTGGTGATACTCGTTATCTAATTAGTAACAGCTCCGGAAGAGTATGCTTTCGCTTCAACTACTTCAGCAAAACTCACGAATGAGAGAAGCGGGTGCTGGATGTTTCTTCTTCTCTTACAGACTATTTTATTAATGTAACATTTTTAGCCTCAAGTCTTCTACTGCAATATCTCCGCGGAAAAATGCATGTTGACTGACTTTCAAATTAAGGCAACATATCTACCAGAGGTCATCAATTCTATTTTTTCCAACAGGTGATGGAGATAGTCAACTAATAAAATAAAAGTTTATTGAGGTAATTTAAAGAATTAAAGAGTAAGTTCGGGTTTGAAATTATCAAATAATTTTTTCCAGTACTGGTTCTTAAATAATATGCTTTGGAATTAATAATTCGATAGGATGTTTGATATATTAAAATTTGTGACAATTAATAATCAACTAATAAATTTGCGGTGTACATTAAAATAATAACACATAAACAATATCCGAAGCTCTTAAGTCCCTTTGTATTCTTGCATTAATTTGAATCAAAACTCGAATTAGAATCAAAGACGGATATTGAGAATTTATAAAAATAACTTAAGTGTGATTGGGTTTACATTGAATTATATATCAAATAATACATTCAAGCGTTGATATTCTCAAAAAAAAAAAATCAATCTTTGTGTTAATCGATCTTATTAATTGACAATAAATTTTTCTAATAATTAAAAAAATTGGACAATCACTCGGTAATAAAAAATTGAGATAATCACTCTCGGTAATTAATAGTGTCTTGGAGAAAAAAGATCAAAGTTTACTAGGAGTTGAGATGACAAAATGTGGGCTTAGGTAGGAGCTTTTCAAGCCCAAACATAAGCCCATTAGAGGGAACCTCGGTTTTGCATAATGCAGTGGCTATTGCGTCAATTGAGGCAACAGTTAATGCCTCAATTGAGGCATTAAGACAAATTTGTTTTATTAAAATATTATAAAAATAAATTATTTTATTATTAAATACTAATATAATGAATAAAATATAAAAATAAATTATATGATATATTATTTTATTTAATAATACTATATTCTATTATAATATTCTATTTATATATTAATGATTCATATAAAATAATATTATAATATTATTTACATTAATATTAATTTTAAATTAATATTATTTAAATTTAAATATTTATAATTATTTATTGAATTATAAATGTATTAATATATTAAAATGTAAAAATATTAATATATTATGAATTAAAATATAATTTAATATTATTGAATAATAATTTATTAATTTATATTAATAATTATAGCATTAATTATAATATAAATTTATTATTTACATATAATATTAAATTTTATAAATTTAATCATTAATTTTTAACATTTACTAAAAAAATTGTTAAATTTCTAAAATTTAAGATTTCTATATTTATTGTGTTTTGTAAGTATTAATAAATATTATTTCATAATTATTTAATTTAATTAATAAAAAAATTAATATAATACAATGCAACACCACATATAATCTAATTAAAAATTAATACAGTACAATATAGTACTAAACATTGTGCAACATTGTTATAATACAATGCTAACGCAATACAATATAATATAGTACACCAGTATTAAAATAATGTAATACAATATAATATAATACAGTGTGACAAATACACCCTAATTTCTTTTTCTTATCATTTAATTTCTCACTCCACATCCAACGGCTGATGTTACAAGAAGTTAGTTACAAATTCTGTAACTTAACCCACTCCAAACTCGAAACTAAATTAAAGTGCATGTTATGTCATGATGATGACTTATTGCAATAAATCGCGTGGTAACCGTGAGAGTTGATGTTCTTTCTTTTTTTTTTTTTTTTTAGGGGGGTTTACTATATTGGGATTTCTATCATTTTGATGGGCTTTTTTTTAAATTGTATTGTGTGTAATGTTAAACAAAAAAAACAGCTGCGGTTTTTTTTCTCCTCGAGAAGTAACACATGCCTCTGGCTAAAAAACCATAAAGTGATGAAATTAAACAAAGTCCATCTCCGACCAACAAACACTGAAGAAAAGAAATTCATAATTACAGAGAAACCACCTGAAACATATTGAAAAGTTGAGCATTGTTTTTAACCAAATTGAATTAACACACATTTATTATAAACCGCTTTTTGAAGGAAAGCCACTACAACACATCACTGCTTAAGATCTAGCACGATTTCTTATTGAACACATATTTGTAAAGCCAATAGTAACATGAATCAATACATACATCAATGAAATAGAACCACTGTCTGCGCCTATATGAGTTTATCCACAGGATTGCAAAAAGCCCCAATAACACTGTCACGTACGATGCACAAAAACTCCAAAATAATGACACCATATCAATTGCAGAATCATCTCCTTCTTCTCGATTGGAATCTGTTGCTGGTATTTCCTCTACGCCGTTGCAACTCTTATTAATTGTTGGACCACAAAGATGGAGATTACCTCTGTAACTGCTTTCGTCAAACGTGGCGAACTGGCCTTTGTCCGGGATTAGGCCGGACAAATTGTTGTTGATACGTTGAAGTTGGATAAAAAGTTGAGCTCAGTTAGTTTAGGAGGAATTTGGCTGCTTAATCTGTTGTGGGAAAGGTGTAGGCTCTCTATCATTTTCAAATTGGAAAAGCTCTCCGGTATAGATCCTGATAAGAAATTATGAGACATATTCAGTACAGGAATTTCTTGAAGCTCTCCAATTTCCGATGGGATTTCTCCAGTCAATTTATTGCATGACAAATCAAGTCCAACCATATAGTCAAGATTGCTACCATTGTAAACTTCATATCTATTCTTTGTCACAAATTCCACTTCTACTAGGTAATCGAATGTGAAAGGACCTCGTTCTTCACTAGATAGTTGCCCCATGTCAAGCATAGAACTATAGTAAATACCAATGGAATTAACATCTAACCTTTCCACAAATGTTAGGTGTTCGAGTCTATACCTATCAAGATTTCCTACACTCCACAACGTTATATTAGTAAAGCAGGAAGGTATTGATCCATTGAATTTGTTATGTGACAGGTCCATCATTCCTAATCTCGTTAATTGACATATCTGATTGGGAATTTGTCCTTCTAGATTGTTCCCTCTCAGAAGCAAAAAACGTAGATTTGAGCATTCATTAATCTGATGGGGAATTACACCTGAAAATCCATTATCCCTCAAATCTAGAGTCAATAAATTAGAGCTTCTAAACAATGCAATTGGAATTGGCCCACTCAAAGAATTCTTTTGTAGATAAAGGTGCTCTACCGAAGAAATATTGAAGGAAGTAGTCATGAACCCAGACAAATAATTTTCAGAGACACTAAAAAGTTGAAGCCTTCTATGATTGAGGAGTTGGACAGGTATATTACCTTCGAAAAAATTTTTAGACATTAAAAGAACCTCAAGATATGATAAGTTACCCATCCAATGAGGAATATGACCAGACAACATGTTGCTAGACATGCGTAACTCCACTAATTTCTTAGATTTCAGCAGCCCCTCCTCAATTTTCCCACTAAACTTATTGTTCTCCAAATACAAATACTGCAGTTGAGTCAAGTTCATATATCCGGGAAAAATTCGGCCATAGAAATTGTTATCAGATAGGCCCAACCACAATAGTGAGAAGCAACTGGTGAGAAGTGCTGCCGATAATTCTCCAGAAAAATTGTTTTTTGACAAATCTAGAAATCTAAGTTCTTTCATCTCAGCAATTGAAGAAGCAATATTCCCTTCGAAATGATTGTTGGACATATCCATATACAACAATTTCTGAAGGATAATACCCATATCCTGAGGGAGCTTACCAGTGAAGTTGTTGCTAGAAATGTCTAGATGATGAAGAAAATCATGTTTGTCATCAGGCAGTTGGAGATTCCCTGTGAATGAGTTGTTTGTCAACAACAAGACCTCCAACTTTGTGTTGTTTTGTAACGCCCAAGTTGGGAAAGCACCATCCAAATCATTGTGAGAGAGGTCAAGGTATTTTAAGTCAAATTGGTGAAGAAGAAAAGGAGGAATGACATTTAAGCTGCAGTTGGGTAACTGGAGGACTTTCAATTGAAATGTTGAGAGAAAGTTTTCAGTTTGTACTTGTAACATATTGTTTCTTGTTGAAAGTAGCAAGACCTCAAGCTTTGAATGATTAGCCAATGAACTGAGGGGGAATGTGCCTTCAAAGTTGTTGTCAAAAAGAGCCAAAAATTCAAGTGATGTGAGGTTCGAGATAATGGAAGGGAAACTTCCACTTAACTGGTTGAAAGAAATATCAAGAACCTTGAGGCGGGTCATGTTGTTAAGACAATTAGGAAGATTACCCTCAATGTTATTTTTTTCAAGATTCAATACAAAAAGATTCTTCAACTCACATATTCCTAAAAGTAAAAAATAAATGTATCAAAATTCGTTAAAAGAAAGAATAAAGAAGCTCTAAAATGGTTCTACTTTACAGTTTTCTAATTATAATGAATTAGATTAGAAACCCAATAAAATGACACTTTGAAATCAATTTGTATTATTCTCATATATTTTGAGGTTGATTCGTAAAGCGTTTCAAATAATCTAAGAAAGAGACCTGCACTTCTTGTTTAATTATGATTTCTGGAAAGACACAAGGAAAAGTATTTGGTGCCCCTGGAGCACTGCTTCTCTTTTATTCATTATTTGTCATGTGTATGCTTAAACCAAGCATAATAATTTACATACATACATGACAATCAGTAAATGGTTCAGAAAAAATGATCCAGGATCATTAAAGACCTTTTCAAGATTTAATCACTTCTATTAAGTGTTCATTGGAAATTGGTTATCTCATAAATCTATTGGAAATTGTAAAGAGAACTCTTAATTTTTGAATTGTTTTCTTAAATAATAAAATATCTAGAATAAACTTATTTTATCTTGAAATTTTATATATTTCCTCTCATGACAATTAATAAAACAAACAAAGAATTTGCTTTTTTTAAAAGGTAATTTAATTCGAGGAAAGAAAAAACTAGCCTTCATAATTTGTCTTTGAAGTAGTCTGACCAACAATTCACTTGAAATGGGGTATCATTAACATAATATTCGTGAACTATCATGTTTCAACAAGAAACGACTGTTTTTAATTAATTATTTAAAAGTTTTACCTTGGCTTTCCAGAGAACCGTTTATAAAATTAGAACTCAAATCCAATGCCTCCAAGTTTTTCAATTTAGATAATCCTGCACCAAGAAATTAAGAAGAAATGATGGAGTCAATAAGATGCGTAAATTTTTGAATAGGTGGATAACTTTCGTAAATTCAAACATTACATAGCCATGTTATGGATACTCTCATACCATTTCCACTTAGATCCAAGAGTTCCAGATTGGTCATTTAAAAAAAAAGTGAAGTGAAAGGACAAACATATATGATAAATAGATGAATTTTAGTCAAATTATCGTAGAAGGTTGTGATCAGTGTAATTGTTATCTGAGTAGCTTACGTAACAGAGCCACTACTTAAGTCTCAGAAGACATTAATATTGATCAAGACAATATTAAGTAGCCTCACGTATCCGCTAGAAATGTATACATATACCTTGCTTGGTTCTGGAACCTTGAATGTTGTTTTCGCGAAGAATCAAAGTGGTAAGTGAAGTAAGTGCATTTAAATATAGGAATATGCTGTCGTCGAAGTAATTATGACCGAGATTTAAGATCTTCAGCCGCTTCAAACTCCCAAGGGTATCATAAGCTGCAAAGGCATACAAAGTGCTAATTAATCACTAACGTTAATACAGTAATTATTAAGTGGTGATATATACCTATACATACCTTGATTCTCATAGACTCCTTCAAACGAATTGTTAGATAAGTCAAGGCTTTGCAGTTCTTCGAAAGGATGAAACAATGACACATTCAAACTCAAAACCATATAGCCATAAGTGTAGTTCTTAGAGTATTTGATGAATTTCGATGTGTCGTTGAGCAAGAGTTGGATGACCCGTCCTGTGGTGGTGTTGCACCTAACTCCCTTCCAATTGTTGAAATATTGAATGAAGCTGAACCTGATTCTAGTCATGTGGGAGTATTGACTGAAGCATACTTGCTGAGCAAGGATGTTACACACACGAGAGATAGATTGAAGATCACACGTGACAAGCTAGAAGATTCCAGCTGGCAAAATAGCTATACAGAGATTCCTCTGACTTTACATAATTGGATGAGTTAGTTAGAAATGTACGGTTATGATTAAATTCTTAACATGCATTTCGTGTGTTTGCAAATGTGATGAATAAGCTGGATGCAGCTAAGTAGCTATATAAACCATCTCTCTGTAATTTTACATTTGAGCTTAATAAAACAGTAATATTTAGCTTCTCTCAACTCTCTTCGATCTTAAGAATTCTTTCATGGTATCAGAGCTGGACGAGAAGCAATAATGGCGAACAATGAGAATCAAACTAGTAATGGAGCTTCAAGCTCAACTACAAACTCAAATCAAGTTTCAAACATCAGTACCTCTGTTCTCAGCTCGCTTGTGTTCAATACTCCTATTAAGCTCACTAATAACAACTACCTGCTATGGCGTTCTCAAGTTGTAGCAACTATCAACGCAAATGATCTAGAAGATCTGATTGACAGCTCAAAGACTCCACCAAATCGCATGATGATCAACATTGACAGTGATCAGACTGTGATTACTTCACCAAATCCACAGTTCCAGATCTGGAGAAGGAATGATCAACAGCTCATGAGCTGGTTACTTTCAACCTTGAGTGAAGAAGTTTTGAGTGCTGTTGTTGGAGCAAGATCTTCACTGGATGTATGGCAGATCCTTGCTACTCAGTTTGGAGCAAGATCCAGATCCAGAGTCCTGCATTTAAGAACTCAGATTCAGACCACAAGGAAGGGATCAATGACAGTGCATGAGTACTATACAAGAATGAAGACTACATTAGATGCATTAAGAGCAGCTGGCAACAACATGAGCGATGAAGATTTTGTACTCTGCTTGCTTGCTGGCTTAGGTCATGAGTATGACTCGATTGTTACTACAATCAATGCTAGGCCTGAGAGCACTATGCCTTCTGAAGTGTATGGAATGCTGCTGAATCATGAAAATAGGATAGAGCATCAACATTCTGTTAATAACATGGACTATCAAGCTAACCTAGCCTTTCAAAGAGGAAATCAGAGAAGAAACTGGCAAGGAAACTTCAACTTCAATGGAACTAACAATAGCTATGGTGGAAGACAGCCTGGAAACTCAAATGCAAGACAGTTTGGTGGAGGAAATTTTAATCAAGGATCAAATGCATCTGATAAGGCCAAAGGCAAAAGTCAGATTGATGAAGATGAACCTAAGGGACCATGTCAGATCTGCTTCAGGAAGAATCACACTGCTGCTCACTGCTGGTACAGGTTCAAAAAGAATTATGTACCAAATCAAATGCCAAATCGAAGAAGTGCTTATGTAGCTGAAAATGGAGGAAACAGAGATGGTGCATGGTATCTTGACAGTGGAGCAACAAACCACATCTCAAATGATTTCAACAATCTCAACATCAGCTCAGAATATAAAGGGAGTGATCAGCTTGCAGTAGGTAATGGAGCTAAACTTAAAATAGTTTCTATTGGTCATTTATTGCTCAGTACACTTGAACCACACACATTACCTCATATTAAACTCAATCACATACTCCATGTCCCTGAAATAACTAAGAATTTGATTAGTGTCTCAAAACTTTTGCATGACAATGATGTTTATATTGAATTCAATGAATCATTTTGTGCTGTTAAGGACAAGAGAAGGGGGAGTGTTCTTATGAGAGGAATGGCTAAAGATGGATTATACAAGCTGCTGTGTTTGCCTCTTAATTCCAGTCAAGCCAAGTCTGTTCTATCATCATCTACTATCAATTCAAGCCTATTCTTAGTAAATAAAGGTCATAAACCAGAGTCTATGCTTTCTGAAAATTGTAGTGAAAAATGTACAAGTAACAAAGTGCTGGACCTGTGGCACTTGAGATTAGGTCATCCTAATGTGGTTGCACTTAGGAAAACTTTGTCAACTTGTAACATTTCTTTCGGGAATAAAAATGTTGATTTGTCTTTCTGCAAAGCATGTCAATATGGAAAACAACATAGACTGTCATTCAAAAGCAGTGAAACCAAAACAAAACATGCTCTGGAAATTATTCACAGTGACCTCTGGGGCCCTGCTCCTACTATTTCAAATCAAGGGTTTAGATATTACATAGCTTTCATTGATGATAAAACAAGCTACACCTGGATTTATGGTTTAGCACAAAAGTCTCAAGCACTTACAGCATTCATCACCTTTAAGAACCAGATTGAAAAAAGCCTTGAGCTAAAAATAAAAGCCTTACAATGTGATATGGGGGGTGAATACAAAGCTTTTGAAACCTATCTGAAACATGAAGGAATATCCTTAAGATATTCTTGTCCATACACCCATCACCAAAATGGAAAGGCTGAAAGGAAACATAGGCATCTTGTAGAATCTGGTTTGACTCTTCTTTCTCAAGCCAACTTACCTTTAAAGTTCTGGTGGGAAGCCTTCTCAAATGCAGCCTATCTTATAAACAGAACCAGTACACCTGTCCTCAATGACAAAACACCTTTTGAATCTCTCTATTCAAAGAAACCAAATTATTCCATTATAAAGATTTTTGGCTGTGAGTGTTATCCATTTCTGAGACCCTACAATAGTCATAAGTTCAGTTTCCACACTTCAAAGTGTGTAAACTTGGGGCTTAGTCATTCACATAAAGGTTACATGTGTCTTAGCTCAAGTGGAAGAATATACATTGCTGCACATGTAAATTTTAATGAAAACTCTTTCCCTTTCCAAACAGATCCAGAGTTCATGTGTACCGAACTGAAACAGTCAGTTGAACTTACAAACACCTTTAGTAAATTCCTCACTGTGTCTTTTCCTTCTGAGAGTCACAGTCTTGAGGCAACAGCAACTGGTGTAAATCCATCTGATAGTCAAAATCTGGAAATTACTCCTTCTAATGATCTGAGTTCTGATAACAATAATGAGACTACTTGTTCTGTGCTCAACAATGCTTCAAATGCACAATCAAATACTCAAAATCCTTCAAACTGTTCTAACACCTCTGAAACCAACCCTCTCCAAGATCAAACTCCTGAAATACCTCAACTCATACCTCAACTAAAATCCTCACATCCCATGATAACCAGAGCTAAAGCTGGAATCTTCAAACCTAAAGTTTTTAATACAGAAAAAGCCTTATCCCTAGACACACCCTCAAGTGTTACTGTAGCTTTGAATGATCAAAACTGGAAACTAGCTATGCAAGAGGAGTTCAATGCTTTAGTAAACAATCAAACTTGGTGCTTAGTTCTTCCAGAACAAAATATGAAGTTGGTGGGAAATAAGTGGATTTTTAGAGTTAAGCAAAATTCTGATGGGTCAATAAGCAGATACAAAGCCAGGTTAGTGGCAAAGGGTTTTCTACAAACTGAAGGAGTGGATTACCAGGAAACTTTTAGTCCAGTAGTTAAGGCTGCAACCATAAGGATTATTCTAAACCTTGCTGTTGTAAATGATTGGAAACTAAGACAAGTTGACATCAATAATGCCTTTCTAAATGGGGAGCTAACTGAAACTGTGTACATGCCTCAACCAGAAGGGTTTGTAAATCCAGATTATCCAAGACATATCTGCAAGTTACAGAAAGCTCTCTATGGGCTTAAACAAGCTCCTAGAGCTTGGTTTAACAAACTGAAATCAGTGCTGGAGTCATGGAATTTTTGCAGAGCAAAATCAGACACATCTTTGTTCTTCAAACAGAATGGAAATGATGTAGTTATTTTACTGATCTATGTTGATGATATTATAGTCACTGGAAGCAATAACATTGAGATTGAACAATTAATTCAGGACTTAAGTAGTACCTTTGCTCTCAAGGATTTGGGACAGTTAAATTTCTTTCTTGGTATTGAGGTAACAAGAAATGAAAACACACTAGTGCTATCTCAAACTAAATATCTAAAGGAGTTACTTGCAAAGTTTGATCTACAGAACTGTAATGGAGCTGATACTCCACTTGCAACAACTGATAAGTTGAGTAAGTTTCTGGGAACCAAATACTCTAACCCTACTCAGTATAGAAGAGCTATTGGAGGACTTCAATATGCTGTACTCACCAGGCCAGAGATTGCTTATGCAGTAAATAAGCTAAGTCAATTTATGGCAAGTCCTTTGCAGCCTCATTGGTTAGCTTGCAAACGGGTCCTAAGATATTTGAAAGAAACTGTTGACTATGGTTTAAGTTTCAGGAAGTCAGACTCATTTGATTTGATAGCCTATTCCGATGCTGATTGGGGAAGTGATCCTGATGACAGAAGATCTACCAGTGGTTATTGCATTTACTTGGGTGATAACTTGGTTAGCTGGAGCTCTAAGAAACAGAGTGTTGTGTCAAAATCATCAGCAGAATCTGAATATAGAGCTATGGCATTAGCATGTGCAGAAATAACTTGGATTTGCTCTGTTCTCAACGAAATAAATGTAAAGCTCAGCTGCACTCCATTATTGTTGAGTGACAGTACTAGTGCAGCAGCAATTGCTACAAATCCAGTTCTTCATTCAAAAACCAAACACATAGAAATCGACATTCACTTTGTAAGAGACATGGTTGAAAAGAAAGAAGTAGAAGTTGCATTTGTCTCAAGCAATGATCAAATTGCTGATGTGTTAACCAAACCACTTACTTATCCCAAGTTCAGCTTCTTCAGAAACAAACTTAAAGTCTCTTCTAGAGATTTAAGTTTGAGAAGGGTTGTTGAAATATTGAATGAAGCTGAACCTGATTCTAGTCATGTGGGAGTATTGACTGAAGCATACTTGCTGAGCAAGGATGTTACACACACGAGAGATAGATTGAAGATCACACGTGACAAGCTAGAAGATTCCAATTGGCAAAATAGCTATACAGAGATTCCTCTGACTTTACATAATTGGATGAGTTAGTTAGAAATGTACGGTTATGATTAAATTCTTAACATGCATTTCGTGTGTTTGCAAATGTGATGAATAAGCTGGATGCAGCTAAGTAGCTATATAAACCATCTCTCTGTAATTTTACATTTGAGCTTAATAAAACAGTAATATTTAGCTTCTCTCAACTCTCTTCGATCTTAAGAATTCTTTCACCAATCACAACAATCAGACGACATTCCTCCATCATCAACCCATGTAGCAAGAACAGGGTCTTCATATTGAGTATCCATGAATGGTATAAAGAAGCTCTTGATTTCCGACAGGGCAGCCCTCTCTGTTTTTAAACAAGCCTTGTATCCACGCATTTGATTTAAAACAACCATCAAAATAACTGATGATATTAATGACAGCTTTATAAAGGAAGTACTCTCCATTGCAAAGCAATAACCTTTCATCGTTTGGTTAATCGATTTGCTCTTAAAATTAATTATATGTGCAATGAGGGAATATATATTTATACAAGACATTTATCATATACCATACATTTCGATAGGCTGAGGATAACCAACCACTCAACCCAACTTAAAGAAATAGCTTAAGTCGTTGATTGTCTTACCTTTGTTTTTCAAATTTATTGAAGAGATAATATTTTCAATACATCGCCTTCTGAAGTCTGTCTTTGACGAAGACTTTGTGAGCTTGAAATCACGAAGTTGAAAAATGAGGAAAAATATTTTTATTTTTCAGAAAAAAATTGAAAAATGCATCGCCATCTTGAGTACTAATGGTCCATTATTATTACTCCGTGGAAAATAAAATTTGACTTTGTGTTTGCGGTGGTCGTCAAACTTTATTTATTTATTTTCCAAACGGTTGATGGAGATAATTTAAGTTGACTGTGAGGATTTCAATAATTTAAGCCTTTGTTTGTGTTTGCCGTGGATTATCAGGTAATCTATTATAGCATTGATTCTCATATAATCTTCTTTGAAAATAATTTGATTGGATGGTTTTTAACTTTAAATTATCAGAGAATCAATAATCAACTGATTGTTATGAAACAATGAATTTACCATCACTGTAATTGCACTCCATTAATCTTTTGAATTGCAGTTGTTCATTGCTTCAGTTTAAGGGATGAATATTTTCACTATAAAAGGCCATGAGATTGTGATAGAAAACACACGGCTTCAATACGAAGAATTCAACAAAAAGAAAGAGTAAATAGCCTTTATTATTTTTCTCTTATCAATAATCTTATTTACTTATCCATCTAGTAAAATTATAACACATATGTTATTAGCACTACTAGTTGATATAATTGCTGCTATTGGTAAGTATAGAAATTTACTTTTATAATAAGAATCCTTATAAGTATGCTCTGTGGTTGCTACTAGGTTGGATATTCCGCATTAGAAAACAAGGATTATGATATTGATATAGTATTATTAAAATTAATATTGGTTTACGATTATATTGTGTTTTCTTTCACATTTATAATTATATTAATATCAACATTAATATTAATCTTGCAACCTGAAGATTTGCAACACAAAGAGGTAAATTGGAACCTGAAGTTAATTATTAAACCAGAACCTGCAGTCCTAGATAATAATTATTCTATTTGAACTTGAAGTTCTAGATATTCTGTAACATATATATATGAAACCTGCAGGTTTAAATATATGCGTGAAATTTTTACATTGTCATTCTTTATGAAGGGCATATTTCACGGTTATTTATGGCACTAATTTTTTCTTTGTTATATTATGTTCTATTTTTTGGCGAGGACTATGTTGCACCGTGATTTCATACCCCCATTTTTGTCTTTTACCCAATTGACCGTTAGATTTTATCCAACTGTTGATAATGATCCACGTTGAAGGGAAACAGTAACCTGACGTACAGGTCATCAGCCAGTCACCAAAGGTCTAACGGATGTTTGGTTAAAGAAAACAACTTCACAAACAATTAATAAGTAATTAATTTATTTTCATCCATGCAAATGTCTTTTGGACCAGAATCCATGGATAGATAATGTTATAAAAAATATTATGAAAAATAAATTTGTGAGTATTTACAATTTTTTTTTGAGAAGGCAATTAATTACTTATATGTAATTGATATGTAATTTACATAATAGTTCCAGAGAGGGATGGGCAAATTACCCGACCCGATAGTGAGAATTTATATAAATAACTTAAAGAGTATGACTGGGCCTACATTGAATTATACATTAAGTAATACATTCAAGCATTGATATTGTCCCAAAAAAAAATTGACAATCAATCTTTGCGTCAGTTGGTCTTACTGATTGGCAATGAATCTTTCTAGTGATTAAAAAAATTGGGATAATCACTCTCGGTTATTTAATAGTCTTTGTGATGCAGTATGAGAGCCAAGATAGTGGAATAGAGTAGTTTTTTTTTTTTTTTTAGTGGAATGTAATTGGTGTGTCTAATAATCAATTTATCTTTAATCAAAATTTCAGTTTTTTGTCATTTGGGCTTTAACCCAATGGTGAATCACAACTTTTAAAGTTAAGCAGGACTATATGATTCGAGTTTAGTTAATGCGGCAATTAGTTTGGCCCATTATACAGTGTTTCTGTAGCTTTTAGCTTACCAAACATGGACTTGTATAAATTTAATGCAATGAGGAGTTATAATATATCAACCAAATATGCCCTTATTTAATTATCAATCTAGTCAAATTATAACACTAATGCAACTATTATTATTATTGTTATTGTTATTTTCAGAACAGATGCTATGTGACAAGCAAGGCATTGCTCATAAATTTACATAAGTTCAAAGAAAAAATTATATATTTCATTTTATTATCTATTAAATTATTGTCTCTTCAAATTGATTTAAAAATTTGATGAGACTTTTGGACAAAGGTCTCGAATATAAGGGTACGAACCAAGTCATTCAAGCATGTCAACAAAGTCATGCTCTCGATTTAAATGATAAGTATAAAGCATTGCAAGTCCACAGTACACAATTCAATTTTCTCCATCACGCGGTGGAATTTTTTGACAATTGAATTGTAAAGGATTTATTACAAGCAACTGATAAGAGTCAAATGGCCATTCCCGTAAATATAGTTCCTAGCATCCACAAATTAATTCTAAAAGATTTAAGGTTAATAAAATCGTAAAAGACTTTTTTTACATGGACAATATAGTGAAATGGCCAAAAAAGAAAATCCAAATCAATATAATAAAACAACTTTAAAGAAATCATAAGGAAGTAATAATGTGTTTTGAAAATAATATGATTGGATGTTTGATATGAAAAAGACTCAATAATCAACTAAATTTTCAAACAAGTACAGTAAATTACTCATAATAATGCTGCGCACACTCATAATATGATTGGATCTTTGTATCCTTGCATTAATTTGAATCAAAGCTCGAATTAGAATCAGAGACCTATATTGAGAATTTATAAAAATAACTTAAGAGTGTGATTGAGTTTACATTGAATTATATAACAAATAGTACATTCAAGCATTGATATTCTCAAAAAACATAAAAATAAAAAAGATAATCAATCTTTGTGTCAATCGATCTTATTGATTGACAATAAGTCTCTCTAATGATTGAATAAATTGGACAATCACTCGGTAATTAAAAAATTGAGACAATCACTTTTGGTAATTAATAATCTTTGTCCTCATCTTTGTTTTGATCCTTGTCGCAAAGATCAAATAGTATCTTAGAGAAAAATGATCTAAGTTGACTAGGAGTAGAGATGGCAAAATGTGGGTTTTAATTGATCTTTTTCAAATCTAAGCTCAAACCCATTAGAGGGAAAGTATAAGGGCCAGGCTCGGGTTTTCACTTATTTTTTCAATATTTTTTGAAATCGTTGTAAATTTAAAATAAGTTAATAATCAATAGTTTGTTATAATAGATAATGAATTAAAGAAAATGAATATTTCTAACTAAAATAATAAATAATAAATAAGCAAATAAAAGCTTAGAAATTTAATTTTTTAACACTAGATTCTCTAATTCAAGCACCATCTTAATTAATTAACACTTAAAAGAGACTTAAATATTATAATTCAAGGTTTTCTAATTCATTATTAATATATAAATTAAAAATTTAAGTCTTTTTTAATTATTTTTAAATTTTAATTTACTATTCTAATTTATAATATATTTTTTTAAATGGAAGATTTGAGCCTGATTTGGGCCTTTATTTTTCCCTTAAGTCCTTGTCTAAGCACTTCATATGGAGACTCAGGCTGAAGCCCCAAGGAATAGGTCATATTGGCCCAAATTTTTTTGTCATCCCCAATTAGGAGAGGATTCTCGAATGAATGGTAGCTGGTGTAAGTTATCATGTTGATTCTCGAATGAATGAATGCTGTTTTTGGACTAAAACGAGATCGAGTGAAAGTTTATGGGGAATTGTGCAGATGGACTTCAGATGAGGGGTCAATTTGTAAATTTTGCGCTGATGTGGCAGAACCGTTAAAGTTTGTTAAGCTGTTTCTGGAAAATTTCCAGAAGATAAAAGGGGCTGCTGTGCAGTGCCTTGTGTGTGTGATTTCTCTTTTGTTTCTTAGCCAAAACGTGTGATTCGAGATTCTTTGGAATTATTGAAGTGTCCTCAAAGCAATTGATCTGATTGTAAAGCATTTGAGTGATAAGAGCTTGTTCTTTTTCCTTCAGAAACTTGGAAGCTTGTTCACTGTGAATAGTTTTCTGAGTTCTTATTTTGTTGAATCGTTCTTTGTTATTGGTTCCATTCTGTCTGTAATCGGTCAAGACTGTGTGTGCTGATTAATTTCTTGTTAATAGCCATTAAAATACAGCAGGTAGAGTACGGTATTAGAACCAAACAGAATTAACACACATTTATGAACTAGATTTGCAGAAAAGCACCTAAGCACAAGCACCGATAGAGTACATATTTGAAAAGTCAATAGTAGCATATGTCAATGCATCTATCAATGAAAAAATCACAATCACACAGGATGCTCCAAAACTCCATCTTAATGCCACCATTTCAATCACAGAATCGACTTCTTCTTCTTCTCCTTCTGTAGGTGTTGCTGGTGGTGTTAATGTAGTATTAAGTTCATAAATTCTTAAAAAGGGATGGCATGAGTTGTATAAAATGAACCTCCAACAGCCCTGTCACAGCAACGAAAAAAGAGACAAACACTCTCAAACGAGTCTAATTGCAAGTCCAAGTCCACGTAATAATCTCGTCAAACATCATTCAAATTGATGAATCCGAAATTAGCTGCTGCCTCTTCATCATACCGCTTCGTCCTCCCTAATTTATGAAAATCAAACAAATATGAAATTTAATAATCATATAATTACCATGTACTTATGTCACAAGTCTTGGGGATTCTAGCAGAAGAGCATCATTATTACAGTCTTACAAGATTTATTTATAGAAATTGATTTATTGTTTTCCTACAGGGATCATTAAATGCTCTAGTATTAACAGTAGTTTTATTGGATCTCATGTCCTAAGTTCGACGTGAGTTAATAATAAATATAACAGAAAATATTTTTATTTATGAAATTAATCATGTTTTAGGGTTTTAAAATTATCGAGAATGCGACTCCTCTATGAAGAAAAGAGAATTGATCTCAGAAAGAATTTATTCCATGAAATTTGTAAAATATTATTCTACTCAAATACTGCCATTATTTTAAATTCATGAAAATAATGAATTAAATCATACTATTTAAAAAATGCTATTATATCATTCAACTTCGATAACATAAGATGGGGGGAAAAAAATTATTTTCTTGTGCTTGGACAAAACAATTTTTTCCTACATCAAAAAATTAAATAAATAAAATAAAAAACTCAACTTTTTTTCACATCTAAAAAATATAACTGATTTCTCCTATCTCATTATGTTATTTAAGCAAATAATAATAATAAATTTACATACGATTTAATCATAAATAAAATAACTTAAAAGAAAATACAAAAACATCCTAACCTTTATTTAGAGAACTTACTGCTGGTTGTCCGACTTGGGAAGACAAATTTAGAGACAAAAATTTTAGAATGTGCACTTTGCAATCTAGCTAGTTACTATATAAATAAAAAAGGAAAAAATATATTTTATATGTGTATTTATAATTTTAAAAAAAAAATACAAAAATTGGGTAATTGAGATGAGTATTGGCCTGATGACATCTGTTAGGCCGAAAGGGTCCATCAATAAAAATATAAGAATAAGATTAGAACAAATTTTTTTTTTGTCTGTCAATTAAAAACCTAATTCATGCCGTCCAGTTAAAACATTAGTCATTTTGTCATTATGTTTATTACACCTAAAATTACAGATTTAATAATCATAACATTTTATTAAATTAGATATAACTCAGTTGTTATTTTTTCTTTAATTTAATACAATTGGATCTCATGTCTAATTTCTCAAATGCAATAATTTTAACTATATTTTTTGTTTAATATAGTGTTTTTTAATGAATTAATTTATATTCAATTAATTTTTTAATTGATTAAACGCCTATCATTAGAATATAAATATATTCCATATAATAATAAATTTCTTCCCAATACTATGAATTTATAAAGATTTTATTATAATTTATCTATAATATTTGGGTAAATAATATTTAAGTACATGCATACACAGAGTAGAAATTGATCTAGTGATGACTCATTATAAATAATATTTAAGTTTACAGAGTAGAAATTGATCTAGTGATGACTCATTATAAATAATATTTAAGTTTTGAATTGCTTCAATAATGTTATGTAACGCTTTTGCAAAGTAGATCATTTCTCATTATTCACCTGTAAAAGATTTATAAATTATTATTATTTTTTAAATCCTCGACTCTTCAATGGAAGATATATGGCACAAAAAACGACGGAACAATCTAGAACATTAAACACGCGCCGCAGTGAAAACAAAAATGGCTTCTTCACTCGCAACAGAAATGGCCACCACCTTCCTCTCCTTCACCAGTCGCCCACAAAACCCATTTGCTAAAATCCGAACAACTGTCCTCCCCGTCCTCTTCAAACCCAGAGCCCGAAACTTATCCTGCAAAACGACGCCGTCCTCATCTCACTCCAAATTCATCGCCTTCAGAGTCCCCAGACCCTACCGCCGGTTCACGGTCTCTGCTTCTGCCAGCGAGGACTCTAACTTGTTGACAAAGATTCCACCCGATAACAGAAGTCCCGCCAGCACAATCACCGGCTTTTTGGGTTCTGGAAAGGTACAATTTTTCCCACCATAATGTATTTGTCTTTCAATTTTTCATTTTATGGTATTTCTTTTTCAAATTTTTGGAGGCTAACAAAGCTTGTGTGGGTGGATGGGACTAACAGCCGACATTGCTCAATCATATCTTGACTGCAGATCACGGGAAGCGCATAGCCGTGATTGAGAACGAGGTATGAACTTGAGTTTTTGACATTATTGAATTTGTTGGTAGGATTTGCTTAAGTGGGATACGTTTATTGATGCATAAGTTATGGTCTTTTATGTTGAAATTGCAGTATGGTGAAGTGGACATTGATGGGTCGTTAGTTGCTGCTAAGACTACTGGGGCTGAGGACATAATTATGCTTAACAATGGTTGTTTGTGCTGCACAGTAAGAGGTGATCTTGTGAGGATGATTTCAGAATTAGTCAGTAAAAAGAAAGGGAAATTCGACCATATTGTGATTGAAACTACAAGTATGATTTTTATTAATACACAGGCTCTGCTATAGTTATGTGATAAGACTTTGTTTGGGTCAACTGAATCAGTTGGGAGTTTTGAGTTGTTTCGACTTGTTGTGAATTTGAAATTTTACTTTTCGGGATTGGCTAATCCGGCACCAATCATTCAGACGTTTTATGCTGAGGATGCGATTTTTAATGAAGTGAAGTTGGATGGTGTCGGCACTTTGGTTGATTCTAAGCATGCTGGTTTTCATTTGGATGAGGTTAAGCCAAAAGGAGTTGTCAATGAGGCAGTAGAGCAAATTGCATATGCAGACCGTATTATAGTAAATAAGGTATATTAAGGGACTTGTTTCTTCATGTAATGCTCATTCCATAGGAGGCCAGCTGTGGCTGCCAGAGGCATCCTGTGGCTGTTCTGCCCATGTGGCCAAGTTCGCTGATAAATTCTCCCAGATTGATGTCTTAGAAATGAAACATTTGGGCTTCTGATTCTTTTCAGAAGATAAAAGCTTCCTTATGTTTCTGATGTGGTTTTAATTGCAATCAATAATTATTTTGTGTGTTATTTACTCTGGCATCTAGGGTGTGATAGAATATTCTATTTTACGTGTCAGATTTGTTCTATTGCCCAACTAATATGCTTCTTCATGTTATTATCAGACTGATCTTGTTGGTGGGCCGCAAGTTGCTTCATTGGTCAAGAGAATAAAGGTCTGAGTTCTGCTTGCCTCGACTAAAATGCATCATAGTTCTCTTATTGTTCTAGTTCGTTTTGATCATTCTGTTGATGCTGGTTTGGGTGAATGCAGAACATAAATAGGATGGCTCATATGAAGCGAACGGAGTTTGGAAAAGTTGACTTGGATTATGTTCTTGGAATTGGAGGCTTTGATCTGGAGAGGTTAGTTTTTCTCATTGATTCTCTTATTTCTGAGTTTACATTGGAGTCGTCTTCACATAAGACCATGTTTCTGATTTGCCTCCGAATCTGGATTAAGTCATTTAGGCGGTTTAATATTGTTTGTTGCATAGCTGTTGTTACATTTGGATGTTTCTTGTGAATATAATTTTTTTCTTTCATTGGCTTTTCTTTTAATTAACATGTAATTGGAAGCTTGACAAAGATCTTTACTTGATAATTCCCATATTGCTTGTGACCCATGCTTGTCACTGGTTAATGTTGAGGACTCATTCTCATTATGTTTATCTTTGCATCATAGAGAATTCTAATTGGTGCTTGTTGGCTGCACTGATATAGATCCTAGCTGCAGCCTTCACACTTTGGAAGGGAATTCAAATTATGTGCCCTTAAGGGATTTTCATGGGTCATGCTAGACTAATCTGTAGTCACAGGTTATTAAATGAGTGCTTTGTTGATTTTATTTTCGTGGCATCTTCTGGCATCAGGACCAAAGGTGAATTAGTTTGGATTGTCTCTTGAATTAGATAGACACTCTTTCCAGGTGATTAGTTTTAGCCAGAGGGAACATTTTTTCTTGCCTTCTGGTGTGACTACAAGCTTACGTTGATGTTTTTCTGTCAAATATTCAGAGTCAATTAGCTAGTAAGTGATGACCTTGATAGGGTACATTCCACATGCTAATTAAAATTAACAAAATACGGGACATAAAATATCCAATGAAAAGATAGGGTACTTTGTTAATTTATTGTCAACTTGAGATGCTTGTAACTTGCAGCTATTTTTTCTGGTTGTCCATCTCCTGATTTACTTTTGATTCTGAGGTTGTGGTCTAACATTTCCTAGTACTTGCCAGGATAGAGAGTGCTGTTGATGCAAAGGAAGATGATGCTGCTAATGATCGCCATGATCATGATCACGATCACGGTCATCATCATCATCATCATGAACATGACCATGAGCATGGTACTGTTTTAAAAATAATTATAGAGGCCTCATCTTGTATGCTGTATTTTGTTTTCTTTATATATTCTATGTTTCATGTGGGCAATGGCGTGTATTCTGTTGTTTGTTGTGCTAGGCTACTTGGTGATCGCTTGGTGCCCATCAGATTAATGCACGTGATTTTCCATAAATCTATTAGTGGGAACTTTCCAATTTCTTGCGTACTAGAATTTATTCCTTCACTGACTTATGGAGGACTTGTTTTGGAATAGATTTGCCCATTTCTTTTAGTGTCCTAGTCTTTGGCTGGAATCAGAGTCTAATTTTCTTCTCATATCATTATCAATATTATGTACTAACATTAGTTCTTCTGGTTGCTAATATGCAGAACATCATCATGATCACCATTCACATGATCACACACATGATCCTGGTGTCTCATCTGTCAGCATAGTTTGTGAAGGGAATTTAGATCTTGATAAGGTTGGTTTCACATGGTTAAAGTCTCCGGATGCATGTCATTTCTTTCTAAGTGACATGAGTAGTTATTTCTTCTCAGTGGTTGCTTAAAAGACCCATTTTCTCAATTATGAATGTTTTTTAAGCTTGAAACCGTCAGAAACTCAGTAAAAGGTTGACGTGCGATACCTTATTGTTCAGGCTAACATGTGGCTGGGAACATTGTTGATGGAACGCAGCGAAGACATATATCGGATGAAAGGCCTTCTGTCTGTTCGGGGTATGAATGAGCGATTTGTCTTTCAGGTAAGCAATAACGTTCTTTCGAAAGGCTGTTATGAGAATTGACCCATTCGTTCAGCATTATTATAATAATTTCCTGATCAAGTTTATCTGTTCTCAGTTGATCATGGTTTGCTGTCTGACAGGGTGTTCATGACATATTCCAAGGCTCGCCTGATCGGACGTGGGGCCCAGACGAACCAAGAGTAAACAAGATTGTGTTCATCGGAAAGAACTTGAATGGACAGGAATTAGAGAAGGGATTTAAAGCCTGTTTGCTGTGATCTCTAAAAGAATTCATTTTGCTCGACTTTATTCCTAAATGGATCTTGACAGAAACCATGTATCACTGTTCACAAATGTCTCTAAATAGAAAGAAAATTTATTTTCTAATGACTTGAAAGCGGCTAATAAGTTTAGTATTTCTTTGTTTACAATTACAAGTTTAGTATTAAAAGTTTGTTTAAAACAAACTTTGAGATAGCCAAATATTGTTGTGGTCGCAGTTTAATGGTACATCGTCTCCCATAAGGTAACAAACAGAATTTGCAAACGAAATTCTAGATAAGTTTTGGAAATTCTCTTCTTGTGCATTGCCTTATATTTGTCTTGCATGAAATAATAGCAAAGGCTGAACCCAATGGATAATTTATCAAGGTACCACCATTTAACACAAGCCCGAAGGATTTACTGCAACATTTGAAGCCACCATTTAACACAAGCCCGAAGGATTTACGGCAACATTTGAAGCATGTAGATGACGCCAAGTTTGATGTGCCAGCTCTCTATGTATTTGGTGATTCTGTGGTTGATACGTGTAGATGACGCCAAGTTTTATCAACGTTTACTATAACACAATCTCCGGGGCGAATTACACACCGTATGGAATTGATTTTGATGGTGGAAGAGCCATTGGTCGATTCACCAATGGCTGAACTGAGGCAGACTTTATTGGTAATTTCATGATTAGTAGTTATAATCATGATTAATCATTAATGAGTAGTGATTAATATTTTGCTGATGATAGCTCATGTACTTGGATTGCCACTCCCTCCTCCGAGCTTAAGTTTAAAGGATGAACAATAAATAAAAAAAGTGAGATCGGGTGTCAATTATGGATCCAGTGGCTGCGGCATTCTTCCTTATGATGATAATAAATTTGTGATATCTCTTTAGCTTAATATTGGTAATTAACATATGTTTGAATTTTTATTATTATATAATTAATTTCTTTTTTTCTGTAGGGAGAATGCTTATCCTTGGACAAACAAATCGATGGCTTTGAAAATACAGTGAAGAACTTGAAAGATGAGTTCAATAGCACAGAGGCAATTGAGTCAAATTTATCTAAATCAACTTGGGTTTGGTTTTAGAACCAAACTGAATTAACACACATTTATTTATACACAAGGTTTTGCGGATCGAGAAGCCAATTGAATGATACATTAGTACTTATGGCCTATAGAATAATCACTGATTGAGTACATATTTGTAAAGGCAATAGTAGCATAAATCAATACATGCATCAATGAAATAGAACCATCTTTTGCGCCAAAATGAATTTATCCATAGGATTGCAAACAACCCCAATATCACTGTCACATAAGATGCACCGAAACTCCAATATAATGACACCATGTCAATTGCAGAATCATCTTCGTCTTCTCTTCCTTTGGGTTTTGTTGCTGGTATTTCCTCTGCACTGTTGCAACTCTTATTAATTGTTGGACCACAAAGATAGAGGTTACCTCTGTAACTGCTTTCATCAAACGTGGAGTATTGGACTTTGTCTGGGATTAGGCCGGACAAGTTATTGTACGACACATTGAAGTTGGACAAAAAATTGAGCTCAATCAGTTGAGCAGGAATTTGTCCACTCAATCTGTTGTTGGAAAGGTCTAGGCTCTCTATCATTTTCAGATTGGAAAAACTCCTTGGTATAGATCCTGACAAGCAATTGTGAGACAAATTCAACACACGAATCTTTTGAAGATCTCCAATTTCTGATGGGACGTTTCCAGTCAATTGGTTGCATGACAAATCCAGCCCAACCATATAGTTAAGATTGCTACCGTTATAAAGTTCATATCTATTCTTTGTCATAAATTCTACTTTTACTTGCTGAGGGGATGTATACACATCTCCATTAGACACGCTCAAGTCAAGAGTAGAGTTGTAGTAAGTGCCAATGAAGCCAAAACCATAATCAGGAAAAATCGAAAGTTCACCTCCAAACAAATCAACATTTTCTATGGTCCACTGCAACATATTAGTAAAGCAAGAAGGTATTGATCCATTGAATCTGTTATGCGACAGATCCATCATACCTAATCTCCTTAATTGACATATTTGATCCGGAATTTGTCCTTCTAGATTGTTCCCTCTCAAAAGAAGAACACGTAGATTTGAGCTCTCATTAATCTGACGGGGAATTCTACCAAAGAATCCATTATCTCTCAAATCTAGAGTCATTAACTTGGAACTTCTAAACAACATATCTGGAATTGGCCCACTTAGAGCATTCTTTTTCGCATACAGGTGCTTCAGTGAAGAAAGATTGAAGGAAGATGTCATGGACCCAGACAAATAATTTTCGGAGACACTTAAAAGTTCAAGCGTTCTATGATTGAGGAGTTGGACAGGTATATTACCTTCCAAACAATTGTTGGCCATCAAAAGAATCTCAAGATTTGAGAAATTACCCATCCAGTGAGGAATATGACCGGACAAAAAATTGTGGGATATGTCTAACACCCATAAATCAGGGGAGTTCAATAGTCCCTCCTCAATTTTCCCACTAAACTTATTGTTCTCCAAATATAAGAGCTTCAAATGAGTCAAGTTCATATACTTGGAAAAAATTTGGCCGTAGAAATTGTTATCAGATAGGTCTAAGAACCATAGTGAGATGCAACCAGTGAGAAATGGTGTTGATAAGTCTTCTGAAAAATTATTTTTTGACAAGTGTAGAACTCTGAGTTCTTTCATCTCACCAACTGAAGAAGGAATATTGCCTTCAAAATGATTGTTGGAAATATTCAGAAACAACAATTTTTGAAGGATAGTTCCCATATCTTGCGGAAGCGTACCAATGAAGTTATTGCTAGAGGCATCTAAATGATGAAGAAAATCATGTTTGGTATTGGGTAGTTGGAGATTCCCTGTGAATGAGTTGTTTGTCAAAAACAAGACCTCTAGCTTGGTGTTGTTTTGTAACACCCAAGATGGGAAATCACCAACCAAATTATTGTGAGACAGATCAAGGTATTTTAAGTCATATTGGTGAAGAAGAAAAGTAGGAACAACATTTAAGCTGCAGTTAGCTAACCCAAGAACTTTCAATTGAAATGTAGGGAGAAAGTTTTCAGTTTTCACTAGTAACATATTGTTCGTTGATGAGAGTAGCAAGACCTCAAGCTTTGAATGATTAGCTAATGAACTGAGGGGGCATGGTCCTTCAAAGTTGTTGTAGGAAAGATCCAAATATTCAAGTGAAGTGAGGCTGGTGATAGTAGAAGACAAACTCCCACTTAACTGATTGTGAGAAATATCAAGAACCTTGAGGTGAGATAAATATTTGAGACAGTTAGAAAGATGACCCTCAACATTATTTCTTTTAAGATTCAATTCAAAAAGATTCTTCAACTCACATAATCCTGAAAGTAAAAAATAAAAAGTTCAAAATTCATAGAAAAAATGACTTTATGGTTTTCTAATTTTAGTGAATTTAGTCAAAACCCGTATGATTTATAAAAAAAAAACACTAAAACCCTGTAAAATTATTCATAGGAATCAATTTGTATTATTCTCGTATATTATGGTGTTTATTTCTAAAGCATTTCAAATAAAAGTGGAACTATTGGCACCCCTCTAAATACCTCTTAACACCCATTTTCTTTATTAATCCCCTTTAAATATTTAAAATTATTATAAAATTGTTTTAACACCACCTTCAATGAAAAAAATACCCTTATTAAAACTTATTAGTGTAAACCCCATTCTTTAGTTTTTATTTATTTATATTATCAAACCCGTTTCTTCTTTTTAAAAGAAAAAAAAGGATTTCTTCCATACAAAACCAATGAGATTTTTTAGCACTGTATTATGAGACATAAATTTTCTCAATGATATTCATGAATAACTAATATGACATGAAGAGTATTTTTTATTTCTACTGATATTTTAATATCTACCGTCCCTTTTAGCATTACTTAGATTTGGAGTATTTGAATCATAGTTCTTAAATTAGTTTGCACGTTGAGTAAACTTAAAAATGTGAAAAGCCAATTAAAAAAATGGAAATACATTATCAACTTGATTAACATCTAAAACGATTTTTGTCATTGAAGGAAGTGAATTGTTATATACCTTGAATTGTAGTTATCCCACAATAACGAAGATCCAATGCTTTCAAGTTTGGCAAATCTGCGAATCCTACATGCGTCGATAAAAAATGAAAATATTACATGTAAAGGCATTGTATGTTATATGCGCGTTGGATGAACATTAATTCTTAATTTGCTTCTAATATCAGATTCAGTGGCTTACCTAGCGCTGACAAATTTTGATTACCGCTTAAATCCAACACTTGCAGGTTTGTCAAATTTGCTAATCCTGTTAAAAAAACATAAATTTGTTAAAGAGCCATTACAATCTATCAAAAAAAGGAAAGAAAGAATGACTTCTTAATTTTCTAAAAGTAGATAATTTAGTCAGAACCCCTATAATCTATCAAAAAAGAAAAAAATCAAATCCCTGTTAAATTATACCTAGAAATTAATTAGTATTATTCTCGTATATTTTGATGTTGACTTCTAAGTCATTTCAAATAATCTAAAAAAGAGTTCAACACTTCTTGTTCATCATAATTGCCTACTACATATTAGGTACGCGCTCATTGGACATTATATTGGATCTCTAATTTTTTAGTTGTTTTCATAAATAATAAATGGTCTAAGAGGCACTAAATTAATTTGTCTTGAATATTTAAGCATTTCCACTCATAAAATCAACGATACAAATAAAGAACTCGATTTTAAAAGGTATTTTTAATTAAAGGGGAGAAAAATTGGTCTTCATAATTTTGCCTTTCAAGTAGCTTGCTTGACCAACAAACAAGTCGCTAGAAATTGGGGGTATAAATCATTAATGTAAGTATTAAAAATTATCATGTTTCAACGAAAAATAACTGCCTACGTTTATTTTAAAAATTTTACCTTGAGTTGTAGTTATCCCACAATAACCAAGATCCAATGTTTTCAAGTTTGGCAAATCTGCCAATCCTACATGCGCCGATAGAAAATGAAAATATTACATTTAAAGGCATTGCATGTGATCTGCGCGTTTGATGAACATTAATTCTACATTCAATTTGCTTCTTATCTCAGATTCAGTGGCCTACCTAGTGTTGTCAGATTTTGATTACCGCTTAAATCCAACACTTGTAGGTTTGTCAAATTTGCTAATCCTGTTAAAAAAAAACATAAATTTTGTTAATAACAGTTATGCCACTCTTGTCTAAATTGTTTAATTAAAATAATATGGTAAATATTGAATGAAAATTAATTGTGCAAATTGTTTAATTAAAAAAATGACCTTCTAAAGAACCGTGTATAATATAATTAGAACTCAAATCCAACACTTCCAAGTTTTTTAATTTAGCTAATCCTGCACCAAGAAAGAAGAAAATTTTTATTAATCATCTTTGGAAAAAAAAGAATTAAGATTAAGAAATAAATTAAGATTAAATAATTGTAGTAATAAAGCTTATGATTCAGATCTAATTAAATTGATCATATACTCAAAAATGATTTTTTTTCTTTTTTTTTTAATTTTACTAAGAAATTAGAAAGTAAATTTTTGTCGTGTACCAATTGTAGTCAAGTTTGTCAAGTTTTCCAGTAAAAAATTGGTTTTAATTTGACATTATACATGTGTAAAAATTAAGGGCATAATAATATCACAAGGAATTTGGGTAGTGACTTGTTGCCGTGTACCTTGAATTGTAGTTATTCCACAACCACGAAGATCTAATTCTTTCAGGTTTGTCATATTTGCCAATCCTACACCAATGAAAAGCAAAATATTACTTTTTAAAATTATTGTAGAAGGTTGTGATTCGTGTGCTGACTTGGTAATTATCTCAGTAGCCTACCTAGCCTTGTTAAAGAGCCACTAGTTATATTGTTGTTCTGGCTTAGATCCAACACTTGCAAGTATATCAAATTTACTAATCCTGCTCAGAAAACATTAATTTTGATCAAGACAATATAAATATATATTTTAATTAAGAAATTAATTAAGTTGCCTGACATGTATATCTGCTGGCCTGAAACGTATGTGTATACCTTGCTTGGTTCTGGAACCTTCAATGGAATTGTAACGAAGATTCAGAGTGGTAAGTGAAGTTAGTGTATTCAAATATGGTAATATGCTGTCGTTGAAGTCATTATTACCAAGATTTAACATCTTCAGCTGCCTCAAACTCCCAAAGCTATCGTAAGCTGCAAATGCATATGAAGTGTTATTATTAATTAGTCACTGACAAAATATTTATGGACGAGAAATAAATGTATACATATATACGGACCTCTATTCTCATTGATGCCTGTAAACCCATTGGAAGATAAGTCAAGGCTTTGCAATTCTTCAAAAGGATGAAACAATGACATATTGATCAGAAGCGAAGCCGAAGTACTATAAAAAGAATTCAATCCCTGTGAATAATTGAGTGAGAGTTGCATCACGCGTCGTGTGGTGGCGTTGCACATAACTCCCACCCAATCATCACAACAATCAGACGGCATTCCATCATCCTCACCAACCCATGAAGGAAGAATTTTGTCATCATATCTAATATCACTGAGTGATATGAAGAAGCTCTTGATTGCCAACAGAGCAGTCCTCTCTGTTTCCAAGCATGCTTTGTATCCATGCATTTCATTCATCGATACAATAATCCAAATTAGTGACATTAATGAGAACTTAAGACAGGAAGTACTTTCCATTGCAGAGCAACTTTTCATTTGGTTAAAATTCAATGTGCAATGAGCAACTTTCCATTGCAGAGCAATTTATACTAAAAGTTTATCGCAGGTCTTGCAATTGATTGGTTGAAGACTTTTTTAAGACTTTCCAATACATCGCCATCTTTGAAGACTTGTAAGCATCCCATCGCCATCTTTGAAGACTTGTAAGCATTCCATGTTTTGCAACATTTGACCAACGGGAAAAAGCACTTCATTAATACCCCGTGGAAAATATAGATAAAGTTATTGTAAGCTATAAATTTTTCCAATAGTTTGATGAAGATAATCATAACTAATAAAATAAAAGTTGACTGAGAGAATTTAAATAATTTAACTGTTTGTTTGGATTTCCATTGCATTATCAGTCAATCGATTAAATAATGTGTTTTGAGAAGAATTTGATTGGATGTTTGATAAGTTTAAATTAATTTATTAGAAAATCAATAATTAATCAACATAAATTTTCATACATGTTTAGTTAATTACTCATAAATTTGGGTCGTAATCCGAAATGACTAAACACATCAAAGTTATTTGAAGCTCTTGTGACTCTTTGTCTTCATGCATTTGAATCAAAGCTCTACTAAAATCAAAGATATAGAGAATCCTTAACGAGGAAAGTTTCCATTGCTCTCAATCTGCAGCTTGACTCCTATTACAATCACTTGAAATGACAAAAACATAAATTTCATATAAACTTAGGACAGCTGTACGAGTTCAATTTAAATGAACCTATCTAATTTTCCATATATTATTACAACCACGTGGGAAATTAAAGTTGACTGACTTTTCAAATTAAGCCTGCAAACAAGTGGCCATCAATTATTTATCCGCTAACCATTAGTGGAGACGGTCAACACTATAAAATAAAAGTTGACTAAAAGTTTATGTAATTTAAGAGTATGATTAGGCTTTTATTGAATTGTATGAATATGATTCGGTTTGCACTGAATTATCAAATAATCTATTCAAGGATTGATATTCTAAAATATTTAGTGAGTTTCGAAAATTATTTTATTAGATTTTTGGTAAATTTTTTTTACTATTAGATTATTAATAATTAATCAAGTAATTTTCCATATATATTTGATAATTTACTCATAAAAGTGTGGACTACATCCAAATGACATTTTATATGATGTATGACATATGTAGAGGTGCAATTTAAATAGGCTTAATTTTATATATAAATACTTATATATTGCAGCATTCAATCATTATGTTAAAGCGCCAATCATGATGACCACCAAAACCTGTGAATGATTAGTCCATCGAAACCCAATGTATGGTCCATTAATATTTTCTACCAATATCAATTTTTTTGCTCTATTACTTCACCGATCATGAGCATAAAAACTCAATTTATTCAAAAATTACAAATTTATGAAAAAATGTCACAATTATTATAATTGAAAATTTGATTGATTTTTAAAGATTGATTCAATCAATCTTACTGTTACTGGAGAATCGATCTTAATATTAATTCAAAATCAATCTTTATAGCAATTGGCGCATATAAAGATAATTAGTTTTGGTCTCTATAATGACTAACAAAGACTTGTAGGACCTGGACCAATGAGGAAAAACGCTTCGTTAATACTCCATGGAAAATAAATGTTGAGTGACTTTCAAATTAAGCCGACATACAAATGGCCGTCAAATCTATTTTGTACAACAATTGATGGAGATAGTCAACTAATAAAATAAAAGTTGATTGAGATAATTTAAAGAATTTAGGCTTAAGTTTGGATTTGAAATTATCAAATAATTTATTCCACTATTGATACTTAAAAGAGTGCTCTGGAATTAATAATTCAATAGGATATTTATATATTGAAATTTTTGAAAATCAATAATCAACTATTTTTTTATACATGTTTAGACATTTTAATAAATTACTCATAAATTTGTGGTGGACACTGATATAATGACACATAAACGACATCTGACTCTAACCTATTTTTCATATATTATTACAACTATGGGAAAATTGAAGTTGACTGACTTTCAATTTAAGCCAAGAAACAAGGCCATCAATTCTTTTTCTTCTATCAAATGAATAATTTAGGGGTGGGCAAAATCGAATTCAGATCGAGTTGGACATAAATTAATTCAAATGCAACTCGAATTTATAACCCAATCTAATTAGATAAAAAAAATCGGACTGAATTCAGATAGGATCAGGTTCAGAAAGGGAAACTCAGGTCGGATACTGGAATCGAGTTGCACATGCAGCAGTTGCCAGATTGTTTGGAGGTTGGACATATCCGGCAACATGGAGCACATATCTGACGGACACGCAGCAGCACAGTGTTCAACTGTGACTGTGACTGTGATCCGTGACAGTGCTTGACTTCTTGAGATGCGTGTGCGCCGTGTGCGTGTGTGTGCGCCATGTGCATGAAACCGTGACCCTGAGGGGCGTGAAGAGTGTTCTTGTGGGAGGGAGATGGTTGTGGTTGTGGCTGTTGGCGACGTGTTTTGAGTTTTGTGAGGCTTGAGCTATGAGTGTGAGGTTGTGAGCGTTGTGTGCGTATTGTATAATGTGCCATGTAATCTGTTGTGTGGTGTGTGTGTGTTAGGTTAGTGTTTGCCGTTTAGGTTTATTTTTTATTTATTTTTAATTCTAAAGCTATCCGATCAGGTTTCGAATTAGATCGGGTTAAGAAGAATTCATCCGATCGGGTTTCAGTAAGAACCCGATCTTCTCTAAACCTAGTATTTTTCGGATTGGATCGGGTCAGATATTTTGTCCACCCCTACTATCAATTACTGGAGATTGTCAATACTATAAAATAAAAGTTGACTAAGAATTTATATAATTTGAGAGCATAATTGGGTTGAATTGTATGATTGGGTTTGCACCGAATTTTCAAACAATCTATTCGAGCTTTTTTTTAAAAAAAAGAGGATCACTAGATTTCACCTCATTCTCCTCTAATGAGATTCGAACTCAAGACCTTGGCCTTAGGCAAGCAATGCTCTTACCACTTGAGTTAAGCCTTCGCCTCAACAATCTATTCAAGCATTGATGCTTGATATTCTCAAATATTTAATGAGTTTTGAAAATTAATTTAATAGATTTGTGGTAAATTGGTTTTTATTATTAGATGATCAATAATTAATCAGTTAATTTTCCCTATATATTTCTTAATTTACTCATAAAAGTGTGGATTACATTAACATGACATCTTTTATGATGCACAACATATAGAGAGGTGCAATTTAAATACGACAAATTTTATATATAAATACATATATATTACAACATTCAATCATTGAGTTAAAGTGCCAAACCACGGTGACTACTAAAACCTATGAATGATAAGTCCATTAAAACTCTGTGTGGTAAATTAATATTTCCCACTAGAAGGGCAAGTAGAATAATATGTGGACCTAACTCATATTTAAGTGTTATATAGCTCAGGACTTGAAGTTTGTTCAAATATTATACACGTAAACCAGAATCAATTTTTTCACTATATCAATTCACTAGTCATGAGCATAAAAGCTCAATTTATACAAAAATTAAAAATTAATGAAAAAAATGTTACAATTATTATAATTGTAAATTTGATTGATTTTCAAAGATTGATTCAATCAATCTTAATGCTACTGGACAATCGATCTTTATAGTGATAGACATATATTAAGATAATTAGTGCATGTTTGGTATAGTTTATCTAATGACCATAAATGCTTATTTAATCCCATAAGCTCTTATCATAATTTTTATTTTTGTTTGGTTATTTTTTTAGTAAAGCTTTTAAAGCTTAAATAAGTTATTTTGCCTCTACTAGTAAAAACTCAAATTTTAGACTTTTGGGAGTAGATGTTGAAAAGTTTTTTTTTAAATATTAAAATATTCAAAATATCCTCTACTTATTTAAAAATTTTATTTTATTCTTTTCATAACGTAACTTAAAAAAATTGTCTATTAAATTAATTTTATAGATTTTTAATAAAAGCACTTATTGATAACCAAACAACTAAATTTTTTTAGGTAAAATCTTTATTTGTAAAAACTCTACTGACAAAAACTTTACTTAAATAAGTTTTACTTGAAAAGCTGTACTAAACATAGCCTTAGTTTGGCCTCTATAATGACTAATGAAGACTTGTAAAACTTGAACCAATGGGGATGAAAAATGCTTCATTAATACTGTGAAAAATAAATGTTGACTGGCTTTTGAATTTAAGCCAACACACAAGTGGTCATATATTCTATTTTTTCCAGCAGGTGATGAGATAGTTAACCAATAAAATAAAAGTTGATTGAGATACTTTAGAGAATCGACACGAAAGTTTAGGTTTGAAATTATCAAATAATTTTTTCTAGTATTGATTCCTAAATCACGTACTTTGGAATTAATAATTCGATAGGATGTATTATATATTGTGAAACTTGTGAAAATCAATAATAAATTAATTTCGTACATGTTTAAACATTTGAGTAAATTACTCATAAAATTGTGATTTACACTGAAATAACAAGGCATAAACGATATCTGAAGCTCTTCAGTCTTTTTGTATCCTTGCATTAATGTGAATCAAAGCTCTAAATTAAAATCACTCTAAATTAAAATCAAAGGCTGATAACGAGAATTTATATAAATAACTTAAAGAGTATGACTAGGCTTACATTGAATTATACATTAAGTAATACATTCAAGCGTTGATATTGTCCCAAAAAAAAATGAAAATGGACAATCAATCTTTGTGTCAGTTGGTCTTATTGATTGGCAATGAATCTTTCTAGTGATTAACAAAAATTGAGATAATCACTCTCGGTTATTTAATAGTCTTTGTGATGTAGTATGAGAGCCAAGATAGTGGAATAGAGTAGGTTTATTTTTTCTCAGTGGAATGTAATTGGTGTGTCTAGTAATCAATTTATCTTCAATTAAAATTTGAGTTTTCTATCATTTGGGCTTTGGTTTAGTGGTGAACTACTACTTTCAAAGTTAAGCAAGACTATGTGAGTCGGGTTTAGTTTGCCGCATTAGATTGACCCATTATGCAGTGTTTCTGTAGCTTTTAGTTTACCAAACATGGGCTTGTATAAATTTAATGCAATGAGGAGTTATAATACATCAACCAAATATGCCCTTATTTAATTATTAATCTAGTCAAATTATAACACTAATGCAACTATTATTATTATTATTATTATTATTATTATTATTATTATTATTATTATTATTATTATTATTATTATCATTATTATTATTTTCGGAACAGATGCTATGTGACAAACAAGGCATTGCTCTTAAATTTACATAAATTCAAAGAAAAAAAATTATATTTCATTTTATTATCTATTAAATTGTTGTCTCTTCAAATTGATTTAAAAATTTGATGAGACTTTTGAACAAACGTCTCGAATATAAGGGTACGAACTCAACCAAGTCATTCAAGCATGTCAACAAAGTCATGCCTCGATTTAAATGATAAGTATAAAGCATTGCATTGCAAGTCCACAGTATGATCCCACAATTCAATTTTCTCCATCACGCGGTGGAAATTTTCGACAATTGAATTGTAAAGGATTTATTACAAGCAACTGATAAGAGTCAAATGGCCAATCCCGTAAATATAGTTCCTACCATCCACAAATTAATTCTAAAAGATTTAAGGTCAATAAAATCGTAAAAGACTTTTTTTACATGGACAATATAGTCAAATGGCCAAAAAAGAAAATCAAAATTAATATAATAAAACAACTTTAAAGAAATCAAAAGGAAGTAATAATGTGCTTTGAAAATAATATGATTGGATGTTTGATATGAAAAAAACTCAATAATCAACTAAATTTTCAAACAAGTACAGTAAATTACTCATAAAAAGTCCGGCGCACACTCAAATGACAAACACACAAGTTTTCCATCTATTGCAACGTTCGACCACTGAGGAAAATAAAAGTTGACTGACTTTTTATCTAACAACTCTACGGTTCTAGTAGTAGATAGAATTTGTCATTATATTAAAGGAGAAGTCACGCTCTCAATTTAAAAGGTCCAGATCAATGATACGTATAAAGTTTGTTTGTCGGTGGCACCGACCATAATGATTTTCATATTGTAAATTTGATAGTATGGACGTTGGCACCGACCATAAAACTCTTCTGATACCAATCTTTGCTCCATCCATATTTAAACCCAAATCAAGTAAATATTAAATTGGATTTCAGGTCCTGAAAATCTCACTCTATAATTGATATCTTCGAGTTTTGTTGGTGCCTCAAACTTGGATCTAAAGCATCATCTCTGTCATACTCGGAACACCTAAACTAATGGACTTGCTGCAGCTGCTTATTCTTCTTCTGAAATGATGCACACAGATAGATTACAGACTTTGAAATAAGAAATACAATAAATAACATGTAATTGAACTTAAGATTTCGGCACACTTGTTTGAAAATTAGAATCAAACAAGGAAAATGGCAAGTCAATATTTTTTAATCTAGAAAAAGGGCAATTTCAAAGTTTATCACATGCCAAATTCATAGTCTTGCATCCACTATTTTCTAGTTTGAATAACAAACAAAAGCCTTAGACAAAAACACAGAGAACATCTCACATGGGAGCAAAAATTGTGTGTAGAACAATATACTTAAGTTACATGTGATTACAATCACATTATTTAGCAAATACAAAATTACCTTCTCAAAAAAAAACAACACCACCAAATTATTAAAGGTATTACAACAATAAGGCAAAAGAACACCAAAGGCATGCACAAACCGAAACTAACACACAACTCAATTAGTGTCATGACCCCAAACTGAACAATCACATAAACCACTGTGGGCTCTCTAAAAGATTATCACATTATAAGCAAACCGAAACCCATCTTTGATAAACTACATCTAGTACTTACACAGCTCTTATATCATTAGGAAATTGCTCTTATCAGTCATTACCCAATAGTTTTTTTCAACTCAACACTAACAACCCCAGAGAGAAACAACATCCAGCACCATTTTCATTAATTAAAACATACCCTGTGTTATTTTTAATCAATAAAATAACAACAATATCTTGTAAGCCACTGATTCAAGCATGCAAGCTGTGTTTTCGAAGACTTACCTCTTCTTGCGATCTAATTCCAGTCACGATAGACGCTAGATGCCGGCAATACTCGCTTCTTGGAAGCTTTGGACCACCGCACGACGTCATCTTGTGCAGTAGATGAAAATAAATCAATGATTTCAGAAATTATTTGTGAGTTGCAGACGCTTCTTCTCCATGGATCTTCTCCATGGATGAAAATGATGGTGGATTTTGTTCAAGTGTAAGCTGTGTTTACGAGGAGAAGTACACTTTGTGAAAAAATCATTTTCTTTCATCTACCGGATAATGACTTTGGACTGGGTAATGGTGTGTTTAAGTGTCCATTTCACGGACATTGAAGCATATTTTGCTTGAATTTTGATTTTGTTTAAATTTCAAGTTTACTTTTACTTGTTTACCCTTTTATATTGACGCTTGCGTATTTTTATTCTAACGTTAAGGGAGGTCCTTGTAATTACATGAATATTTTTTATCAGACTGTTAATACACCAAACCTCAGGGGAGGTCCCTAAAAATAACCCATAAAAATATTCAAACAAATTATTTAAATTTCATTTATTCATTTAATAAATTATAAACATAAAATAATTAAAATATTTTTTAAAATAAGACTTAAATTAATTTTTAAAAGCCTATGCTAATAAAATAAATTCATAAACTATTTCTTGACTGGAAGTGTAGGTCACGAAGAATTATGATAATGTTGATACTCGTTTTCTAATTAATAACAGCTCGGGAAAAGTATGCTTTCACTTCAACTACTTTAGCAAAACAAACGAATGAGAGAAGCGGGTGTTGGATGTTTGTTCTTCTCTTATAAACTATTTTATTGTTGGTAGTTATGCAGACGATACTGTAACTTTTTTAACCTTAGTCTTCTACTGCAATATCTCCGCAGAAAAATGCATGTTGATTGACTTTCAAATTAAGGCAACATATCTACCAGTGGTCGTCAATTCTATTTTTTCCAACAGGCAATGGAGATAGTCAACTAATAAAATAAAATTTAATTGAGGCAATCTAAAGAATTAAAGCGTAAGTTCGGGTTTGAAATTATCAAATAATTATTTTTCCAGCACTGATTCTTAAATAACATGCTTTGGAATTAATAATTCGATGGGATGTTTGACATATCAAAATTTGTGACAATTAATAATCAACTAATAAATTTGTGGTGTACACTAAAATAATAACACATAAACTATGTCTGAAGCTCTTTTGAGTCCCTTTGTATCCTTTCAATCTTTGTGTCAATCGATCTTATTGACTGAAAATAAATCTCTCTAATGATTGAATAAATTGGACCATCACTCGGTAATTAAAAAATTGAGACAGTCACTCTCGGTAATTAATAATATTTGTCCTCATCTTTATTTCGATCCTTGTCACAGAGAATGAATAATGTCTTGGAGAAAAATGATCCAAGTTGACTAGGAATAGAGATGGCAAAATGTGGGCTTGGATCGAGTTTTTTCAAATCTAAGCTCAAATCCATTAGAGGGAAAGTATAAAGGCCAGACTTTGATTTTTACTTATTTTTTCAATATTTTTTGAAATCATTGTAAACTTGAAATAAGTTAATAGTCAATAAATTTTTATAATAGATAATGAAATAAAGAAAACGAATATTTTAAAATAAAATAATAAATAAAAATGAAGCAAATAAAAACTTAGAGATTTAATTTTTTAATACTAGATTCTCTAATTCAAGTACTCTCTTAATTAATTAACACTTAAAAGAGACTTAAATATTATAATTCTAGGTTTTTTGATTTATTATTGATATATAAATTAGAAATTTAAGCTTTTTTAAATTTTTTTAAAATTTAATTTATTATTCTAATTTATAATTATTTTTTTAAATAGAGGGTTTGGGCTTGACTTGAGCTTTTTTGTTTTTTCTGAAATCCCTGTCTTCTTGTGGAGGCTCAGGCCGAAGCCCTTAGGAATGTGTTGGATTGGCTTTGACTTTTTTGTCATACCTACTTAGGAGAGGGTTTTCGAATTTCTCACTAGTTATCTATGAATTAATGGTAGCTGGTGTAAGTTATCCTGCTGGTTATTTATGATCTCATTAACTTCCCCTTGCCCCTCGAATTAAGTAGAAATAATTTATAAACTTCATTAATCAACACATGCCTCTTGGTGGAACCACAAAAAGTCATGAAATTAATCAAAATCTAGATTTGTGACCGACAAAAGGTGAAGAAAATATTTGCATAATTTTAGTGAAATCACTAGAAATACGGGGAAAATATTGGGTACTGTGGAGACATGAATACTGTTTCTGGACTAAAATGCAATCGAGTGAAAGTTTCTGGAGAATTGTGCAGATCGACTTCAGATGAGGGGTCATTTTGTAAATTCTGAGCTGATGTGGCAGAACCGTTAAAGTTTGTTAAGCTGTTTCTGGAAAATTTCCAGAATATAAAAGGGGCTGCTGTGCAGTGCCTTGTGTGTGTGGTTTCTCTTTTGTTTCTTAGCCAAAACGTGTGATTCTAGAAGTGTCCTCAAAACAATTGATCTGATTGTAAAGCATTTGAGTAATAAGTTTAAGCATCTATCAATGAAAAAGAACCACAGTCTGCGCGAATGTGAGTTTCTCTAAAGGACTGCAGATAAACCCGAAATCACAATCACATAGGATGCTCCAATTCTCCATCTTAATGCCACCATTTCAATCACAGAATCGTCTTCTTCTTCTTCTCCTTCTGTAGGTGTTGCTGGTGGTGTTAATGCAGTATTAAGTTCATAAATTTTCCCAAGTTTAATGAAAGAAATTATATTTCATTTTATTATATACTAAATTGTTCTCTTTTCAATTTAGATTAAACTTCTATGAGACTTCTGGAAGAAAGACTCGAATATGAGGGTACGAATCAAGTCATTATACTTGTTAACAAAGTGATCATCATGCTCTCAATTCATATTGCTGCGCAAAAACTCCAAATCAAGGGTATGTACAAAATTTCCAAGTCCATGGTATGATCCCACTTTTCAATTTTCTCCACATGTGATTGAATTTTTCGGCAATTGAATTGTAAATCTAGAGCTGTCTACAAGTTGAAGTTGATAGTCGATACACCATTGAGATCATGGCCACAAATAACAGTCAGCAGAATGCTTACTCCTCTTTTATTCAGGAATTTGGACTATGATTCATTGAGAACGTGTTTAATATGTTTTCAATTTTATAACTATAAAGTAAAATATGAATTATTTGTTTTATAATTTATTTTTTAAATTTAATCTATCGAACATATATTATATATGTACACTCAAAACAAAAATGAAAACACCACTCTAAAAATAATGTTGAACATGCCTTAAAATTCTTAAAAAGGGGTAGCATGAGTTGTATGAAGTGAAACACAATCATAAATGAGGATCCAACTATGGTACCACCGTGGTACCCGTACCACTGGTTTTGTCTTTTGTGCCAGCTGTGTTGTAAATTTTCATTGAACCTCTTTCATTCATTTTTATTTAAACTTTACCTCATAAATATTAAATTAATTTCTATTGCATCCATATAAACATTATAATTAGCACCTTATACTATTTATTATTTATACATATTTCTTCTATATTACACCTTTATCACAATACCCCTCTCTTTATCACAAATACCCGCAAACCCGACCCGAATTTCGTTTCCATTTCCGTCCACGCCACCGGCCAAGGTTGGTACCGATTGGAAGATCGTGCGACGCCGGTCATCTCCACGCCATCCTTGTCACAAAAATAGCCGGGTCAACCCGACCCTCGAACCCGACCCGGATTTTATTTCCGCTTCCGGCAACTCCACCGGGCAAGGTTGGTACCGATCGGAAGCTCGTGCGATGCCGGTCATCTCCATGTCATCTTTGTAGCCGTAAAGCATTCGGAAAGCTGCCGATCGAAGCCGTGAAAAGTCACAGAATCCCCGCTTCAATTCGCCGTTGTTTCTCCAGTTTCCTGTGACGCCACCACTTGAGTTTTGTTCTCCACAATTCCCTCTATCTTTTCTGACCAACCACAGTCACCGGAGGAGCCGATTTGCCGTTGATCGGCCGTTGAAGGATTCACGGGTTTGGGAGAAATGAACTTAATATTTTTGAAGCAAAGTTCAAATAAGAATAAGTGAAATGGCTTCATGAAATTTTATACAGAAAAGACAAAAGCAGTGGCATGGTGCCACTGTTGCACGGTAGGCGAGTCCCATAAATGAATCCAATTGCAAGTCCAAGTCCACGTAATAATCTCATCAAACATCATTCAAATTGATCAATCCGAAATTAACTGCTGCCTCTTCATCATACTGCTTCGTCCTCTCTAATTTATGAAAATCAAACAAAAATGAAATTTAATAATTATATAAACTAAATATATAGTACGAAGCCCAAGTTTAGCAAGGAAACTAATAAATACAATTACCATGTACTTATGTCACAAGCCTTGGGGATTCTATCATAAGAACATCATTATTACAGTCTTACAATATTTATTTATAGAAATTGATTTATTGTTTTCCTACAGGGATTATTAAAGAGTAGTTTTATTGGATCTCATGTCGTAAGTTCGACGTGAGTTAATAATAAATATAACAGAAAATATTTTTTATTTATGAAATTAATCATGTTTTAGGGTTTTAAAATTACCGAGAATGCGACTCCTCTCTGAAGAAAAGAGAATTGATCTCAGAAAGAATTTATTTCATGAAATTTGTAAAATATTATTCTACTCAAATACTGGCATTATTTTAAATTCATGAAAATAATGAATTAAATCAAACTATTTAAAAAATGCTATTATATCATTCAACTTCGATAACATAAGATGGGGGAAAAAAATATTTTCTTGTGCTTGGGCAAAACAATTTATTCCTACATCAAAAAATAAAAAAATAAAAAAGCTCAACTTTTTTTCACATCTAAAAAATATAACTGATTTCTCCTATCTCTATTTAAGCAAATAATAATATTAAATTGACATACGATTTAATCATAAATAAAATAACTTAAAAGAAAATACAAAAACATCCTAACCTTTATTTAGAGAACTTACTGCTGGTTGTCCGACTTGGGAAGACAAATTTAGAGACAAAAATTTTAGAATGTGCACTTTGCAATCTAGCTAGTTACTATATAAATAAAAAAGGAAAAAATATATTTTATATGTGTATTTATAATTTTAAAAAAAAAATACAAAAATTGGGTAATTGAGATGAGTATTGGCCTGATGACATCTGTTAGGCCGAAAGGGTCCATCAATAAAAATATAAGAATAAGATTAGAACAAATTTTTTTTTTGTCTGTCAATTAAAAACCTAATTCATGCCGTCCAGTTAAAACATTAGTCATTTTGTCATTATGTTTATTACACCTAAAATTACAGATTTAATAATCATAACATTTAAATTAGATAGAACTCAAGTTGCTTTTTTTTTAATTTAATACAATTAGATCTCATGTCTAATTTCTCAAATGCAATAATTTTAAATATATTTTTTGTTTAATATAGTGTTTATTTAGTGAATTAATTTATATTCAATTAATTTTTTAATTGATTAAACGCCTATCATTAGAATATAAATACATTCCATATAATAATAAATTTCTTCCCAATACTATGAATTTATAAAGATTTTATTATAATTTATCTATAATATTTGGGTAAATAATATTTAAGTACATGCATACACAGAGTAGAAATTGATCTAGTGATGACTCATTATAAATAATATTTAAGTTTTGAATTGCTTCAATAATGTTATGTAACGCTTTTGCAAAGTAGATCATTTCTCATTATTCACCTGTAAAAGATTTATAAATTATTATTATTTTTTAAATCCTCAACTCTTCAACGGAAGATACATGGCACATTAAACGACGGAACAATCTAGAACATTAAACACGGGCCGCAGTGAAAACAAAAATGGCTTCTTCACTCGCAACAGAAATGGCCACCACCTTCCTCTCCTTCACCAGTCGCCCACAAAACCCATTCGCTAAAATCCGAACCACTGTCCTCCTCGTCCTCTTAAAACCCAGGGCCCGAAACTTATCCTGCAAAACGACGCCGTCCTCATCTCACTCCAAATTCATCGCCTTCAGAGTCCCCAGACCCTACCGGCGGTTCACGGTCTCTGCTTCTGCCAGCGAGGACTCTGACTTGTTGACAAAGATTCCACCCGATAACAGAAGTCCCGCCAGCATAATCACCGGCTTTTTGGGTTCTGGAAAGATACAATTTTTCCCACCATAATGTATTTGTCTTTCAATTTTTCATTTTATGGTATTTCTTTTTCAAATTTTTGGAGGCTAACAAACCTTGTGTGAGTGGATGGGACTAACAAACGACATTGCTTAACCATATCTTGACTGCAGATCACGGGAAGCGCATAGCCGTGATTGAGAACGAGGTATGAACTTGAGTTTTTGACATTGTTGAATTTGTTGGTAGGATTTGCTTAAGTGGGATACGTTTATTGATGGATAAGTTATGGTCTTTTATGTTGAAATTGCAGTATCGTGAAGTGGACATTGATGGGTAGTTAGTTGCTGCTAAAACTACTGGGGCTGAGGACATAATTATGCTTAACAATGGTTGTTTGTGCTGCACAGTAAGAGGTGATCTTGTGAGGATGATTTCAGAATTAGTCAGTAAAAAGAAAGGGAAATTCGACCATATTGTGATTGAAACTACAGGTATGATTTTTGTTAACACAGAGGCTCTGGTATAGTTATGTGATAAGACTTTGTTTGGGTCAACTGAATCAGTTGGGAGTTTTGAGTTGTTTCGACTTGTTGTGAATTTGAAATTTTACTTTTCGGGATTGGCTAATCCGGCACCAATCATTCAGACGTTTTATGCTGAGGATGCGATTTTTAATGAAGTGAAGTTGGATGGTTTTGCCACTTTGGTTGATGCTAAGCATGCTGGTTTTCATTTGGATGAGGTTAAGCCAAAAGGAGTTGTCAATGAGGCAGTAGAGCAAATTGCATATGCAGACCGTATTATAATAAATAAGGTATATTAAGGGACTTTTTCTTCATGTAATGCTCATTCCATAGGAGGCCGGCTGTGGCTGCCAGAGGCATCCTGTGGCTGTTCTGCCCATGTGGCCAAGTTCGCTGATAAATTCTCCCAGATTGATGTCTTAGAAATGAAACATTTGGGCTTCTGATTCTTTTCAGAAGATAAAAGCTTCCTTATGTTTCTGATGTGGTTTTAATTGCAATCAATAATTATTTTGTGTGTTATTTACTCTGGCATCTAGGGTGTGATAGAATATTCTATTTTACGTGTCAGATTTGTTCTATTGCCCAACTAATATGCTTCTTCATGTTATTATCAGACTGATCTTGTTGGTGGGCCACAAGTTGCTTCATTGGTCGAGAGAATAAAGGTCTGAGTTCTGCTTGCCTTGACTAAAATGCGTCATAGTTCTCTTATTGTTCTAGTTCGTTTTGATTATTCTGTTGAAGCTGGTTTGGGTGAATGCAGAACATAAATAGGATGGCTCATATGAAGCGAATGGAGTTTGGAAAAGTTGACTTGGATTATGGGTGCGTTTGGAATTGAGGTTGGGCAGCTGTAGCTTAAAAGCTGCAGCACTAAAGTGTTTGGTAAACACCAACTATTGTAGCTTTTAACTTATATTGATATAATTTTGTTACTTATATAATATAAAATTTATTATATCTTTAATAATTTTGATAAAATTATTATTTAAAATTTATATTTATTATATATTATTAACTTTTATTTCATAATTACAACTTTTTTTTCACAGCAGTTGTAGCTTAAAAGTTACAGCACCTCAATCCCAAACGCACCATATGTTCTTGGAATTGGAGGCTTTGATCTGGAGAGGTTAGTTTCTCTCATTGATTCTCTTGTTTCTGAGTTTACATTGGAGTCGTCATCACATAAGACCATGTTTCTGATTTGCCTCCGAATCTGGATTAAGTCATTTAGGCGGTTTAATATTGTTTGTTGCATAGCTGTTGTTACATTTGGATGTTTCTTGTGAATATAATTTTTTTCTTTCATTGGCTTTTCTTTTAATTAACATGTAATTGGAAGCTTGACAAAGATCTTTACTTGATAATTCCCATATTGCTTGTGACCCATGCTTGTCACTGGTTAATGTTGAGGACTCATTCTCATTATGTTTATCTTTGCATCATAGAGAATTCTAATTGGTGCTTGTTGGCTGCACTGATATAGATCCTAGCTGCAGCCTTCACACTTTGGAAGGGAATTCAAAATATGTGCCCTTAAGGGATTTTCATGGGTCATGCTAGACTAATCTGTAGTCACAGGTTATTAAATGACTGCTTTGTTGATTTTATTTTCGTGGCATCTTCTGGCATCAGGACCAAAGGTGAATTAGTTTGGATTGTCTCTTGAATTAGATAGACACTCTTTCCAGGTGATTAGTTTTAGCCAGAGGGAACATTTTTTCTTGCCTTCTGATGTGACTACAAGCTTACGTTGATGTTTTTCTGTCAAATATTCAGAGTCAATTAGCTAGTAAGTGATGACCTTGATAGGGTACATTCCACATGCTAATTAAAATTAACAAAATACGGGACATAAAATATCCAATGAAAAGATAGGGTACTTTGTTAATTTATTGTCAACTAGAGATGCTTGTAACTTGCAGCTATTTTTTCTGGTTGTCCATCTCCTGATTTATTTTTGATTCTGAGGTTGTGGTCTAACATTTCCTAGTACTTGCCAGGATAGAGAGTGCTGTCGATGCAAAGGAAGATGATGCTGCTCATGACTGCCATGATCATGATCACGATCACGGTCATCATCATCATCATCATGAACATGACCACGAGCATGGTACAGTTTTAAAAATAATTATAGATGCCTCATCATGTATGCTGTATTTTGTTTTCTTTATATATTCTATGTTTCATGTGGGCAATGGCGTGTATTCTGTTGTTTGTTGTGCTAGGCTACTTGGTGATCGCTTGGTGCCCATCAGATTAATGCACGTGATTTTCCATAAATCTATTAGTGGGAACTTTCCAATTTCTTGCGTACTAGAATTATTCCTTCACTGACGTATGGAGGACTTGTTTTAGAATAGATTGCCCATTTCTTTTAGTGTCCGAGTCTTTGGCTGGAATCAGAGTCTAATTTTCTTCTCATATCATTATCAATATTATATTATTATGTACTAACATTAGTTCTTCTGGTTGCTAATATGCAGAACATCATCATGATCACCATTCACATGATCACACACATGATCCTGGTGTCTCATCTGTCAGCATAGTTTGTGAAGGGAATTTAGATCTTGATAAGGTTGGTTTCATATGGTTAAAGTCTCTGGATGCATGTCATTTCTTTCTAAGTGACATGAGTAGTTCTTTCTTCTCAGTAGTTGCTTAAAAGACCCATTTTCTCAATTATGAATGTTTTTTAAGCTTGAAACTGTCAGAAACTCAGTACAAGGTTGACGTGCGATACCTTATTGTTCAGGCTAACATGTGGCTGGGAACATTGTTGATGGAACGTAGCGAAGACATATATCGGATGAAAGGCCTTCTGTCTGTTCGGGGTATGAATGAGCGATTTGTCTTTCAGGCAAGCAATAAAGTTCTTTCGAAAGGCTGTTATGAGAATTGACCCATTCATTCAGCATTATTATAATAATTTCCTGATCAAGTTTATCTGTTCTCAGTTGATCATGGTTTGCTGTCTGACAGGGTGTTCATGACATATTCCAAGGCTCGCCTGATCGGATGTGGGGCCCAGACGAACCAAGAGTAAACAAGATTGTGTTCATCGGAAAGAACTTGAATGGACAGGAATTAGAGAAGGGATTTAAAGCCTGTTTGCTGTGATCTCTAAAAGAATTCATTTTGCTCGACTTTATTCCTAAATGGATCTTGACAGAAACCATGTATCACTGTTCACAAATGTCTCTAAATAGAAAGAAAATTTATTTTCTAATGACTTGAAAGCGGCTAATAAGTTTAGTATTTCTTTGTTTACAATTACAAGTTTAGTATTAAAAGTTTGTTTAAAACAAACTTTGAGATAGCCAAATATTGTTGTGGTCGCAGTTTAATGGTACATCGTCTCCCATAACGTAACAAACAGAATTTGCATGTAGATGACGCCAAGTTTGATGTGGTGATTCTGTGGTTGATGCATGTGGATGACGCCAAGTTTTATCAACGTTTATTATAACACAATCTCCCGGGCGAATTACACACCGTATGGAATTGATTTTGATGGTGGAAGGGCCATTGGTCGATTTACCAATGCCCGAACTGAGGCAGACTTTATTGGTAATTTCATGATTAGTCATTAAAATTTTCCTGCAATGAAACATTGATCTTTTTGTTTTTTTAAATTATAATCAAGATTAATCATTAATGAGTAGTGATTAATATTTTGCTGATGATAGCTCAAGTACTTGGATTGCCACTCCCTCCTCCGAGCTTAAGTTTAAAGGATGAACAATGAATAAAAAAAGTGAGATCGGGTGTCAATTATGGATCCAGTGGCTGCGGCATTCTTCCTTATGATGCTAATAAATTTGTGATATCTCTTTAGCTTAATATTGGTAATTAACATATGTTTGAATTTTTATTTATTATATAATTAATTTCTTTTTCCTGTAGGGAGAATGCTTATCTTTGGACAAACAATTGAGTCTTATTTATCTAAATCACTTTTTTCATCAACACGGCTAAAGTTGATTTGAGTTTGACATACAATAATAAGGAGTTGAAACAAAAATACAGCAACATTTCAAAATTTGCTGAATATATGCATAATACTTGAGTTTGGTTTTAGAACCAAACTCAATTAACAAACATTTATTTATACACAACGTTTTGCGGATCGAGAAGCCAATTGAATGATACATTAGTACTTATGGCCTATAGCATGATCACTGATTGAGTACATATTTGTAAAGGCGATAGTAACATAAATCAATACATGCATCAATGAAATAGAACCATTGTTTGCGCCAATATGAATTTATCCATAGGATTGCAAACAACCCCAATATCACTGTCACATAAGATGCACCGAAACTCCAATATAATGACACCATGTCAATTGCAGAATCATCTTCGTCTTCTCTTCCTTTGGATTTTATTGCTGGTTTTTCCTCTGCACTGTTGCAACTCTTATTAATTGTTGGACCAGAAAGATAGAGGTTACCTCTGTAACTGCTTTCATCAAATGTGGAGTATTGAGCTCAATCAGTTGAGCGGGAATTTGTCCACTCAATCTGTTGTTGGAAAGGTCTAGGCTCTCTATCATTTTTAGATTGGAAAAACTCCTTGGTATAGATCCTGACAACCAATTGTGAGACAAATTCAACCCACGAATCTTTTGAAGATCTCCAATTTCTGATGGGATGTCTCCTGTCAATTGGTTGCATGACAAATCCAGCCCTACCATATAGTTAAGATTGCTACCATTGTAAAGTTCATATCTATTCTTTGTCATAAATTCTACTCATCTCCTTTAGACACGCTCAAGTCAAGAGTAGAGTTGTAGTAAGTACCAATGGTGCCAAAACCTAAAATAGGAAGAATCAAAAGTTCATCTCCAAACAAATCAACATTTCCTATGGTCCACTGCAACATATTAGTAAAGCAAGAAGGTATTGATCCATTGAATCTGTTATGCGATAGATCCATCATACCTAATCTCTTTAATTGACACATCTGATTCGGAATTTGTCCTTCTAGATTGTTCCCTCTCAAAAGAAGAACACGTAGATTTGAGTGATCATTAATCTGACGGGGAATTCTACCAAAGAATCCATTATCTCTCAAATCTAGAGTCATTAACTTGGAACTTCTAAACAACATATCTGGAATTGGCCCACTTAGAGCATTCTTTTTCGCATACAGGTGCTTCAGTGAAGAAAGATTGAAGGAAGATGTCATGGACCCAGACAAATAATTTTCGGAGACACTTAAAAGTTCAAGCGTTCTATGATTGAGGAGTTGGACAGGTATATTACCTTCCAAACAATTGTTGGCCATCAAAAGAACCTTAAAACTTGAGAAGTTACCTATCCAGCGAGGAATATGACCGGACAAAATATTGTTGGATATGTCTAACTCCTATAAATCAGGGGAGTTCAATAGTCCTCCTCAATTTTCCCACTAAACTTATTGTTCTCCAAATATAAGAACCCCAACCGAGTTAAGTTCATGTATTTGGAAAAAATTTGGCCGTAGAAATTGTTATCAGATAGGTCTAAGAAGAGTAGTGAGACGCAACCAGTGAGAAATGATGCTGATAATTCTCCTGAAAAATTATTTTTTGACAAGTGTAGAAATTTGAGTCCTTTCATCTCTCACCAACTGAAGAAGGAATATTGCCTTCAAAATTATTGTTGGAAATATTCAAAAACAACAATTTCTGAAGGACGGTTCCCATATCTTGCGGAAGCTTACCAATGAAGTTATTGCTAGAAGCATCTAAATGATGAAGAAAATCATGTTTGGTATTGGGCAGTTGGAGATTCCCTGTGAATGAGTTGTTTGTCAAAAACAAGACCTCTAGCTTGGTGTTGTTTTGTAACACCCAAGATGGGAAATCACCAACCAAATTATTGTGAGAGAGATCAAGGTATTTTAAGTCATATTGGTGAAGAAGAAAAGTAGGAACGACATTTAAGTTGCAGTTAGCGAACCCAAGGATTTTCAATTGAAGTGTAGGGAGAAAGTTTTCAGTTTTCAGTAGTAACATATTGTTCGTTGATGAGAGTAGAAAGACCTCAAGCTTTGAATGATTAGCTAATGAACTGAGGGGCCATGGTCCTTCAAAGTTGTTGTAGGAAAGATCCAAATATTCAAGTGAAGTGAGGCTGGTGATAGTAGAAGGAAAACTCCCACTTAACTGATTGTAAGAAATATCAAGAACCTTGAGGTGGGATAAGTACTTGAGACAATCAGGAAGAAGACTCTCAACATTATTTCCTTTAAGATTCAACTCAAAAAGATTCTTCAACTCACATACTTCTGAAAGAAAAAATAAAAAAGTTCAAAATTCATATAAAAAATGACTTTTGGTTTTCTAAATGTAGTGAATTTAGTCAAAACCCATATGATTTATCCAAAAAAAAAATCAAAACCTTGTAAAATTATTCCTAGAAATCAATTTTTCTTATTCTCGTATATTATGATGTTTATTTCTAAAGCATCTATATATTTATATAAAGTTGGAACTTCAAGAGATGATGTGGCATCGCAATTTCTCATCTTTGTATATTCTCTATTATTTAATAGATAGAGAAATTTTTTTGTAGATTTAGCTTTTCATTTTCTCATAATTAATTTAACTATTATTACACAATCAATATATAATAGTTCATCAAAAGACCCACTATCTTCTCTAATTGAAATCTTCTTGATCATAAATTAAGCAATAATTTATAAATATTTTTAAATCACTCTTATAAACACAACATAAATAACATAAAATAACAATGGTTCTAAAACATGCGTTTTTCATTTTGGCCCTCACTTGCTTGATCATGGCAAATATTGCAAATGCAACCAGCAGGAATGATCGCCTCAACAACAATATGAAATCAGGTTACGATCTTGCAACAAGACTTGAAACTAGCGAAGGTCTAACGGAGTGCTGGAACGGGTTAATGGAGCTGAAATCATGCTCAAATGAGATTGTTATATGCTTCCTTAATAGCCAGGCTGATATTGGCCCTGACTATTGCCGCGCTATTGATATTATCACCTGTAATTGCTGGTCTGCAATGCTCACCTCTCTCAGATTCCCTACTGAAGAAGGGAACATACTAAAAGACTACTGTGATGTATCTTCTGCTCCTCCAGGTGGCCTCGCTGTGATATATCAGTCTCATGTTTCCAAGGTTTTGGCTTAGACAAGGTGCATCTATACCACTTCTATTTCCATGGTTTTAATTTAGCTAATACAATTTTAAATAATTAAAAAAATCTTTTCAGTTTTAGCTTTACTTTATATATATATATTGAAGTCATAACTCTTAATCGAATAGAATAAATCGTTAAAAGTAAAATAAGAAAAAAATGATAATACTATTTTTTTTAAAGCCACGCGAAACGCGATTCTATTTACTAGATATATAATAATATTTGTTCATCATTGTCTCCTTTTCTACGTAGAACCGAACAAGTTAAGGAAGTCATGTTCATGCCCAACCTAGTTTCAAATAAGAGTGGAACTATTGGCACCCCTCTAAATACCTCTTAACACCCATTTTCTTTATTAACCCCATTAAAATATTTAAAATTATTATAAAATTCTTTTAACAACTCCTTCAATGACCAAAATACCCTTATTAAAACTTATTAGTGTAAACCCCATTCTTTAGTTTTTATTTATTTTTATTATTAAACCCGTTTCTTCAATTAAAAAAAAAAAGGATTTCTTCCATATAAAACCAATGAGATTTTTTAGCACTGTATTATGAGACATAAATTTTCTCAATGATATTCGCGAATAATTAATGTGACAAGAAGAGTTATTTTTTATTTCTATTGATATTTTAATATCTACCGTCACTTTTAGCATTACTTAGATTTGGAGTATCTAAATCATAATTCTTAAATTAGTTTGCACTCTTGAGTGAACTTGAAAATGTGAAAAAAGCAATTAAAAAAATGGAAATATATTATCATCTTGATTAACATCTAAAACAATTTTTGTCATTGAAGAAAGTGAATTGTTATATACCTTGAATTGTAGTTATCCCACAATAACCAAGATCCAATGCTTTCAAGTTTGGCAAATCTGCCAATCCTACATGCGCCAATAAAAAATGAAAATATTACATTTAAAGGCATTGAATGTGATCTGTGCATTTGATAAACATTAATTCTTAATTTGCATCTTATCTCATACGTCGTGGCTTACCTAGCGTTGTCAACTTTTCATTATAGCTTAAATCCAACACTTGCAGGTTTGTCAAATTTGCTAATCCTGTTAAAAAAAACATAAATTTTGACAATAATATTTATGTCACTCTTGTCTAAATTGTTTAATTAAAAAAATATGGTAAATATTGAATGAAAATTAGTTGTGTAAATTATTTAACTAAATAAATTACCTTATAAAGGACCTTGTATATAAGTAGAACTCAAATACAACGCTTCCAAATTTTTTAATTTAGCTAATCCTACACCAAGAAAGAAGAAAAATCTTAGCAATCATCTTTGGAAATAAAAGAATTAAGAAATATTTTCAAAGTTAGATTAAATAATTGTAGTAGTAATGCTAACGATTAAGATCTAATTAAATTGATCATATACTCAAAAATGATTTTAGTTTTTTTTAAATTTTATTAGGAAATTAGAAAGTAAATTTTTGCCGTGCACCAACTGTAGTCAAGTTTGTCAAGTTTTCCAGTCAAAAATTGGTTTTAATTTGACATTATACATATGTAAAAATTAAGGCCATAATAATATCACAAGGAATTTGGGTAGTGACTTATTGTCGTGTACCTTGAATTGTAGTTATTCCACAACCATCAAGATCCAATTTTTTCAGGTTTGTCAAATTTGCCAATCCTACACCAACAAAAAGCAAGCTATTATTTTTAAAATTATTGTTGAAGGTTGTGATTAGTGTGCTAACTCGGTAATTATCTCAGTAGCCTACCTAGCCTTGTTAAAGAGCCACTAGTTATATTGTCGTTCCCACTTAGACCCAACACTTGCAAGTATCTCAAATTTGCTAATCCTGTTCAGAAAACATTAATTTTGATCAAGACAATATAAATATATATTTTAATTAAGAAATTAATTAAGTTGCCTGACATGTATATCTATTGGCCTGAAACGTATATGTATACCTTGCTTGGTTCTGGAACCTTCAATCTTATTAGAACGAAGATTCAGAGTGGTAAGTGAAGTTAGTATATTCAAATATGGTAATATGCTGTCGTCGAAGAAATTAAAACCAAGGTTTAAGATCTTCAGCTGCTTCAAACTCCCAAAGCTATCGTAAGCTGCAAATGCATATGAAGTGTTATTATTAATTAGTCACTGAAAAAATATTTATGGACGAGAAATAAATGTATACATATATACGGACCTCTATTCTCATTGATGCCTGTAAACCCATTCCCATATAAGTCAAGGCTTTGCAATTCTTCGAAAGGATGAAACGATGACATATTCAGAAGCAAAGCCGAAGTTCCATCATAATAATACGGTCTCTTTGTAAAATTGAGTGAGAGTTGCATCACGCGTCGTGTGGTCGCGTTGCACATAACTCCCTCCCAATGATCACAACAATCAGACGACATTCCATCATCCTCACCAACTCATGAAGGAAGAATTTTGTCGTCATATCCAATGTCACTGATTGATATGAAGAATCTCTTGATTTCCAACAGAGCAGTCCTCTCTGTTTCCAAGCATGCTCTGTATCCATGCATTTCATTCATCAATACAATAATCCAAATTAGTGACATTAATGAGAACTTAATGAAGGAAGTACTTTCCATTGCAGAGCAACTTTTCATTTTCCATTGCAGAGCAACTTTCATTTGGTTAAAATTAAATGTGCAATGAGCAACTTTCCATTGCAGAGCAATTTATACTAAAAGTTTATCGCAGGTCTTGCAATTTGATTGGATGAAGACTTTTTTAAGACTTTCCAATGCATCGCCATCTTTGAAGACTTGTAAGCATTCCATGTTTTGCAACATTCGACCAACGGGAAAAAGCACTTCATTAATATCCCGTGGAAAATATAGATAAAGTGATTGTAAACTATAAATTTTTCCAATAGTTTGATGGAGATAATCATAACTAATAAAATAAAAGTTGACTGAGAGAATTTAAATAATTTAACCATATGTTTGGATTTCCATTGAATTATCAGTCAATCTATTAAATAATGTGTTTTGAGAAGAATTTGATTGGATGTTTGATAAGTTTAAATTAATTTATTAGAAAATCAATAATTAATCAACGTAAATTTTTATACATGTTTAGTTTAATCACTCATAAAATTGGGGCCTAATCCGAAATGACAAAACACATGAATGTTTCCATTGCTCTCAGTCTACACTTTTCACTACTATTACAATCACTTGAAATGACAAAAACAGAAATTTCATATGGACTTGGGACAGATGTACGAGTCCAATTTAAATGACCCTAACTAATTTTCCATGTATTATTACAACTACGTGGAAAATTAAAGTTGACTGACTTTCAAATTAAGCCAACAAACAAGTGCCCATCAACTCTTTTTCCTCTATGATTGCTTTTTTTTTTTAATTGAATTATATGATTGGGTTTTGGATTGAATTATCAAACAATTTATTCAAGTATTGATATTTGATATTCTCAAATATTTAATGGGTTTTGAAAATTATTTATTATATTTTTGATGAATTGGTTTTTATTATTAGATGATCAATAATTAATTTATTCAAATAATTTATTTCATTATCGATTCTTAAATAACATGCTTTGGAATTAGTAGTTCGATAGGATGTTTGAGATATTAAAATTTGTGATAATCAGTAATCAAATAATTTTCATACATGTTTAAAGATTTTAGTAAATTACTCATAAAATTGTGGCAATATATTAAAATGACAGTCAATCTTGATATTGACTGACAACCAATTTTTATAGTGACTGCACTTAAGACGATCAGTTTTGGTCTCTGTAATGACTATTGAAGAATTGGAAGCCTAAAATTCCACATGTTGCAATGTTGGACCAATGAGGGAAATGCTTCATTAACATTACATGAAAAATAAATGTTGATTGACTTTCAAATTAGGCCAATAGATAAGTAGTCGTCAATTCTATTTTTTCCAACAATTGATAAATCTGGTCAACTAAGAAAAAAAAAGTTGATTGAGATAATTTAAAGAATTTAAGCGTAAATTTAGGTGTGAAATTATCAAATAATTGATTCTAGTATTGATTCTTAGATAATGTGCTTTGGAATTAATAACTCGATAAGATGTTTGATATATTGAAATTTGTGAAAATCAATAATCAACTATTTTTTATACATGTTTAGATATTTTAATAAATTACTCATAAATTTGTGGTGTACCCCGAAATAATAAGTTAATAAGATAGAAACGATATCTGAAGCTCTTGAGTCTCTTTGTATCCTTGTATTAATTTGGATCAAAGCTCGAATTAAAATCAAAGATCGATATTGAGAATTTATATAAAATAACTTAAGAGTATAAAAAAAACAGTCAATCTTTGTGTCATTGATATTATTGATTGGCAATAAATCTTAGTAGTGATCGATAAAGATTGGCAAAATCATGCTCGGTGATTAATAGTCTCCGTCTCCGTCTTTGTTCTGATCCTTGTGATAGAGGATGAGTGGTGCGTAAGTCGTGGGAGAGGATTAATCGCTTGTGGAATTTTCGCGGCCATTCAAGAATCATGATGGTTGTTGTAGAATTCCACGAGAATTGGTCTGGTCTACACAACACGTGTATACGTATATGTTTTTTATTAACTAGAATCATGGTTGTTTATTTTTTATTAAAAAAATCTAGAATCATGTTAAATTTTAAATATTAAAACAATCTTGGGGTTTTGGGCATGAATGTCTCCGTTTTTGTTACAACTAGACACAATTGGGCATGGTATCTAGGCAGGCCCAAAGTTAACAAAAACTTGGGTTTTATCTTTTTCGCATTGGGCCCTATCGGAACACTGAGCCGTATTTCGCCTTGTTGTAGTAAAACGCACTATTCAATGGAGAAGCGGCAAAATGGTGGCAGTCCGGAGAATTCCGACATTGACACAATCTCCTCCACAGACTGCGACCTCGGAGGAGGAAATTCTTGATCGAACATTAATGATGTAATAAAAATCTCTTTAGTATTTCTCACTTTTACAACTTAAAAAAAAATATTTATTATATCATCAATGTTATAATAATAATAATAATAATAATAATAATTTATAAACTGCATTAATCATCACAAGCCTTTTGGTGAAACCACGTGAAGTAATGATATGAATAACAGTCCGGATTTGGAACCAACAAAAGCCAAGGGAAAGATGTGCATAAACTAATTTTAATGAAATCACATTTATGAACTAGTTTTAGCAGAAAAGCACATCATGCGTATGGCCTAGCACGATCATTGACAGTGAAAACTGTTAGAAAAATAACAACAATGAGTTAACAAATAAATCAGTAGCTAATTACACGAAATTAATTGGTAATAGAATTAAACTGCAACAAGATCGCAACTGAAATTAAAAAACAGCAAAAAAAAAAGTCAGCAACTGGAAATCAAACGAAACAAAGAAAATAAACCCGAAGTCTGTAATACAGTGTCTTTAAAACAGAGTTACCACCTACTGCAGTGCTTTAAGTTTGCTGGTAATTGTTTTCCAGGATACAATGGGCACGAATTATCCGTCAAACACAGACAGATAATTCCGGCGAACCATAACAGTGGCAAACTCGATCAGAAAACAAGATGTAAGGAGGAAAGAAAAATTTAAGTGCTCTATGTGCTGGTTTCTGTGTGTGTGAAAAACAGAAGAGGAAACTACCTTTTTATACACATGTGAAGATGTAACAGCAGCATAGTATTGAATTTTCGAATTCAATATATGCCATTTAATTGTTGTAATAGCCAATTGAATTGTTTAAATTCAATTCAGCCAATTGAATTCAAAAAATTGAAATTGCATAACAGTCCAAAAAATAATTGCGAAGCTGTTACAAATCATTTGAATTCAAAAATTGCGAAACTGTTACAAAAAATTTAAAAGAAAATTAAAACATGTCATGCAAGCTTAGGTGATTATGGGTTGACATTTGCGTACGCACACAAGTTCAACCAAATCAATCTTGAATTCACACCCCCCTTGCGTGTAAAGAGAGTCTCTATCCTTATAATTCTTGCTCATGCATGGGTAAGTGTCTATATATAAACACAAATTCATTGGCTTATTTTTCCCTTGTGGGATAAACCTCATTAACTTTCAAATTTTCAACTTCATGGGTGTACTTTGAGAAACAATTTCTCATTCACCCAAGCACCATTTTCAGTAAATAAATATACACTTTCGAAATATTCACAGAGTAGAACCCGAACTTCACAAGATTTCCCACTTTCACTAAGTAGGACCCACTCAAAATGTGCCCTCAAAATAGCATATTAATATGCTATTTTTTCAACAAATACATGATTGTAATAGATCCACATTCTGCGCCAGTATGAGTTTATCCAAAGTATCGCGAAAAACCCCATGATGAATGTGACATATGATGAACCGAAACTCCAACTGAATGACACCATATCAATTGCACATTCATCTTCATCTTCTCCTCGATTGGATTCTATTGCTGGTATTTCCTGCGCAACTTTTATTAACTGTTGGATCACAAAGATGCAGATTTCCTCTATAACTGCCTTCATTCAATGTGGCAAACTACTCCGAACCCAATCTGAACCCGAAAATGCCCACCCCTACCACCCACGAAGCCTAACCCACATCGACACACGCTACAAGGAAACCCGGCTTCACAACATAAATTGTATTTGTTTAAAAAAAAGAAAAAAAAATCATAAATGGAATGAAAATCCTCTCTTTCTCAAAAGCTGGAGCCGCTAGACAGTCGATGTTTCACATAAATGGTGATTTAAAAAATGTCATCTTTACCCCTTCCTTTTAATTGCTATCTTGCTCTCTGTGATTCTATAATTTTTATTTTTATTTTTATTTTGTTTTGCTGCATAAGTTTAAACTGATTTACATAAGGCTTCGGCCTAGGATTCATAAATTTTTAGATTTGTCCAAATTTGTGATTGGAAATTAATTTTTGCAGCTGAATTGATTTTCTACCTCATTGTCCTTATGAGGGTTGTTTCTTTTGTGTTTGTTAAATTGATATTGCTGAGTTATTTCTCCACTTGGGTTCATAATTTTCTTTAAGCTGATCAAGGACCCTTCTTTCTTTGTCTTATCGTTACAGATATTTCTTGAAAATGTGTGTGATTTGTGAACTTCTAATTTCACCCCATCCCGTGATTCCAGTTAAGAAAGGGTTTATTATTGGAAATATATTAAACTATTTCTTAACTAGAAGTGTAGGACACGAAGAATTATGATAATGGTGATACTCGTTAAACTATGGATGCGTTTGGGAGTAAGGTGTTGTAGCTTTTAAGTTGCATTTGCTAATGGTGTCTGGTAAAAGTACTGTAGTTTTTAAGCTGCAGCTACTGATGGTGTTTGGTAAATTAAAATGGAATAATATATAAGGCTAATTTAATAATTAAACTTGCAGCTGGGAAAAAAAATCTGTCAAGTTGTCAAAACCCAGCTATAAGTGTTACCAAACACTTTAGTAACTTGGCTTTGACAACCCAACCACCTCACCACACTCCCAAACGTGCCCTATATCGCCCATGAATTTTGTATTGCATTGGAGATACGACCACCAAAATCTAAAACCCGCATGTTCTGATTTTCATAATCTAATAAATCACTCATAAAATTATGGTGTACCCCGAAATGACAATTGACCTTGATTTTGATTGGTAATCAATTTTTATAGTGATGAGCACAGATTATGAAAATTAAGTTTTGGTCTCTGTAATGACTGACGGAGAATTGTAAACTTGAAATTGCACATGTTGCAATGTTGGACCAATGAGGAAAAAGGCTTCGTTAATACTCCGTAACAAATAAATGTTGACTGACTTTCAAATTAAGGCAACATGTCTATCAGTGATCATCAATTTTATTTTTTTTTTCCAACAGGTGATGGAGATAGTCAACTAATAAAATAAAAGTTTATTAAGGTAATTTAAAGCATTAAAGTGTAAGTTCGGGTTTGAAATTATCAAATAATTTTTTTTCAATATTGATTCTTGAATAACATGCTTTGGAATTAATAATTCGATAAGATGTTTGATATATTAAAATTTGTGACAATTAATAATCAACTATTAACTTTATGGTGTACGCTAAAATAATAGCACATAAACGAGATCTGAAGCTCGAGTCCCTTTGTATTTTTGCATTAATTTGAATCAAAGATCGAATTAGAATCAAAGACCGATATTGAGAATTTATAAAAATAACTTAAGAGTGTGATTGGGTTTACATTGAATTATTTATCAAATAATACATTCAAGCATTGATATTCTCACAAAAAAAAAATCAATCTTTGTGTCAATCGATTTTATTGATTGACAATAAATCTCTGTAATGATTGAATAAATTGGACAATCACTCAGTAATTAAAAAAAATGAGATATTCACTCTCCGTAATTAATAGTTTTTGTCTTCAATCTTCATCTTTGCTTCGATCCTTCTCACAGAAGATAAATATTGTCTTGGAGAAAAATGATCCAAGTTGACTAAGAGTAAATACGGCAAAATGCGGGTTTGGACAGGGCTTTTTCGAGCCTAAGCTCAAACCTATTAGAGGGGAAGTATAAAGATCAGAATTGGGGTTTTACTTATTTTTTTTTAATATTTTTAAATCATTATAAATTTAAAATAAATTAGTAGTCAATAAATTATTATAATTAATAATAAATTAAAGAAAATAAAAATTTAGAGATTTGATTTTTTAATATTTGATTTTTTAATTTAAACACTCTCTTGATTAATTAATACTTAAAAGAGACTTATATTATAATTCTTAATTTTTTGATTTATTATTGATATATAAATTAGAAATTTAAGTTTTTTTATTATTTTTTAAAATTTAATTTATTATTATAATTTATAATTTATTTATTTTTAAATAAAGAGTTTGGTCCTAACTTGAGTTTTTTTTCCCCTTAAGTCCTTGTTGTCATCCCTAACTAGGAGAATTATCTATGAATTAATGGTAGCTGGTGTAAGTTATCCTGCTGGTTATTTATGATGTAATGAGAATTAGTTGAACCATGTTATATCTATTAACATATAGAATTCGTATATCATTCGATTTTGTATATAGAAGTAATATAGAATTCGGTTTTATATTTAAGGCAATTAGATTTGTATATATATTATGAATCTGTAATGCTTTTCTACTTAGGATTCTATTCTTTAGGGCTGTACATCTATATATATATGTAGCAACGTTAATGCAAGATATAACAAGAGTTTTATTCATAAACTCTGTTCTTTATTTTACATGGTACCAGAGCTTTACTCACTTATCAAATTATTATCTTCGTTCTTTTGCTTTTGTTTAAATACTCATGGCAGATGGTCAATCATCAAAACAAGCTGCCATTCTTAATAAACAGGAGGATGCCGTCTTCCTTGTCCACCCATTAGATAGTCCAACTACTGTATTGGTTTCTCCTTTACGCATTGGTGATAACTATGGTACATGGGTAAGGGCAATGACTATGGCTTTACGAGCGAAAAACAAGCTCGGTTTTGTTGATGGAACTATATCAAAACTAGATGAAGATGAAGATGATGGTAGATGGCAACGTTGTAATGATCTTGTTGGATCTTGGGTGTTGAACTCCATATCAAGTGAACTTGCGGGAAGTGTGTTGTATGCACAGTCTGCTAGAGAAGTATGGCATGATTTGCAAGAGTGTTTTCAACAGACCAATGCGCCAAAAATCTATGAACTCAAACATGCCATCTCTAATTTACGACAAGGAGATGCATCTGTTTCACTTTATTATACTCGCATGAAGGCGCTTTGGGATGAGTTGAATTCTCTACAACAAGTAGGACCATGTACTTGTGCGAATGCACAAATTGTCAGTCAATCGAAGCAACTAGATCGAGCTATGGAGTTTCTTCAAGGCTTACATGATAGATATGCAGCAACGAGGAGTCAGATTTTGTTAATGGATCCTTTTCCTAATGCAAATAAAATTTATTCCCTTGTGAGGCAAGAAGAAAAACAACAAGATCTTCACACTAGATGGGGATCTCCAGAAGCTGCAGCATTGACAACACAAAGCCTAAATTCATTTGGAAATAGGAATTGGAATAACAATTTTGCAGTAGATAACAAATGAGGAAACTTGAATGCAAATGGTGGCAGACCATCGTGTGAACACTGTGGAAAATTAGGCCACACAAAACAAAAATGTTTTGAGTTAAATGGATATCCACCAAATTGGAGAAGCAATCAAGACGTCCAAGCACCAATATTTACTCAAGAGCAATATCAAAAACTCCTAGCTATGTTGTCCTTTTCAGGTAGTCTACATACTGCGAATCTTGCAGGTATATCACTTAATTTCTCTTTATCACATACTTGGATCATAGATACAGGCGCTACTAATCATATGTGTAGTTCGCTAGATTTTTTTCACTCCTATGAACCATGTCATGTTCCTCTTCACGTTCAATTACCAGATGGTGCAGTAGCACAAGTTACTCACATAAGGAAAGTCTCTTTTTCACCAGATTTTTTATTAAACAAAGTATTTTACATTCTGAGTTTTAAATTTAATTTACTGTCTGTTAGTCAGTTAACCAAATCAAATAAATATAAGGTAATTTTTTCTTCCAATTTTTGTGAGTTTCAGGACCTATACACGAAGAAGCAGATTGGCAAGGGTAGACTTCGTGAGGTATTTTCCACATCCAACTTCCAGCTGCATTTTCTTTCACCTCCCAAATCACCTCTACACATGAGATTGATCTTTGGCATTGGAGACTTGGCCACCATTCTCTTGGACGTTTAGAGCATTTTTCAAAAACTTGTCCTATGGTTAGTGTAGAATCACTGTACATATTAACATTTAGATTTTATTTATTTATTATTTTATTACCTAATAAGGAGATTTAGTTGTTGACTAATTCTAATTTTAGTTAGTCTCCTAATATTAGTAGGATTCCTAATATTAGTCTCCTAATATTAGTAGGATTCCTAATTTGAAGGAATTTACTTCTGAGGCCACCTTAATATATATATGTATCCTCATGTAGTTCATTGGAATAATAAGTAATGAGAATAACTCTTTTTCTCTGAAACTCATGGTTAGTTTTAATAAAGAATATGTTTGTGATATTTGTCCTAAAGCAAAACAAACTAGAAAGCCATTTTCCATCAGTAGCATCAAAAGTAAAATACCTTTTGAATTAATCCATTGTGATGTTTGGGGTCGTTTTTCAACTTCAAGTTTTTCAGGGGCCATTATTTTTTAACCATTGTTGATGATTATACTCTATGCACTTGGTTATATTTAATGAAAACCAAATCTGAAACCCAATTGCATTTATGTTCTTTTCATGCATTGATAAAAACTCAATTTAATGCTAACATAAAAATTATGCGTTCTGACAATGGGATTGAATTTCTTGTTAAAGAATTACAAAAATTTATTTTAGACCAAGGGATTATTCATCAAAGAAGTTGCATTCGAACACAGCAACAGAATGGTGTGGTTGAGCGTAAACATCGCCATCTTCTCGAAGTTGCGCGAGGTCTACGTTTTCAAGCCAATTTGCCAATTAAATTCTGGGGGGAGTGTGTTCTTACTGTAGCATATTTGATGAATAAATTGCCTAGTGATATTCTTAATGGAAAAACCCCACATGAAATACTTCTTGGTATAACACCAGATTTATCACGCCTAAAAGTATTTGGTTGCTTGTGTTTTGCCAAAAATTTACAAGTTAAAAATAAATTTGATCAGCAGGCGAAAATAGGAATTTTTATTGGTTATCCTTTTAGTAAAAAAGGATATCGGATTTATGATATTGAATCTAAGACAATCTATGTGTCATGTGATGTTCTCTTTTATGAACATATTTTTCCTTTTAAGGATGTTAAATCACCGATTTTTTCTACACATGTCACTAATGAGTTTTTATTTGATGAAAATTTTTTTGAGTCCAATACTCTTTTATTACCTTCTCCTAATGAAAACATAAGTTCATCACATGCTCTTTATGAACGTGACCCACCTTTGCAAGACACAGATCCATCCGTGACCAATTCTTTTTCTCCTAACACCACTCATGAACTCATCATAACTGAAACATCATATACCCAACAGCCTGGTTCACCAACCTTAGATTCATCACTTTCTTTAGGCAACCAAAATATCAAAACTCCCACACGACCCCAACGTGATATACGCTCACCAGCTTACCTTCAAGATTATTGTACCTTGGCTTCTCACAATTCTACCCGTGCTGATCTTATTTCTTCGTCTCCAGGTAAGAAATATCCTCTTCACAATTTTATTTCTTACCATCGTTTTTCTCTAGCACATAAGTCTTTTTTGCTTGCCATTACCTCTATAACCGAACCAAGTTTTTTTCATGAAGCAGTCAAGTTACCTGAGTGGCGCAAAGCCATGGAGGATGAGATAACAGCTCTTGAGAAAAATAATACGTGGACTCTGACTCATTTGCCGGATGGTAAAAAGACAATTGGCAGCAGATGGGTTTACAAAATTAAATATCAATCCGATGGCACCATTGAGCGTTACAAAACTCATTTAGTTGCTAAGGGATATACTCAAATAGAAGGCATTGATTATCATGCTGCTTTTTCACCGGTTGCTAAGCTTGTCACTGTGAGAGCTTTACTTTCTCTTGCGGATGTTAAGGGTTGGATTTTAGAACAATTAGATGTAAGCAATGCTTTGTTACAAGGAGATTTAGAGGAAGAAGTTTATATGCAAGTACCACAAGGTTTTTCTAAGCAGGGGGAGCATCTAGTCTGCAAACTCAACAAATCTATCTACGGATTAAAACAAGCATCCAGAAATTGGTTTTCCAAGTTTTTTGCTACCATTCAACAAGCTGGTTTTTGCCAATCTAAGGCTGACTATTCATTATTTGTAAAAACTAATGCCAAATTTTCAACCTTTGTGTTAGTTTATGTTGATGATACTATCATAGCAGGGAATGATGCTGCCGAGGTTAGCAGAATTAAAGATTTTCTTGCACAAAAATTTTACATCAAGGCATTAGGGAAGTTGAAGTATTTTTTGGGGATAGAAGTGGCACGGTCATCACGTGGAATTTTCTTGAGTCAGCGAAAATATGCCCAGGATATTTTAAAGGATGCTGGTTTACTTGCTGGACGAGTTTCTCATTTTCCAATGGAACAACAACTTCGGCTTTCATCTACGGATGGCGACCTTTTATCAAATCCCTCAAGTTATCGACGTCTTGTAGGTCGGTTGATCTATCTCACAGTTACCAGGCCTGATATTGTCTTTGCAGTACATGTTTTAAGTCGATTTATGCATGAACCACGAACTACTCATATGGATGCTGCCATGCGAGTGCTTCGGTATTTAAAAGGCTCACCAGGCAAGGGTATCTTATTATCTTTAACAAGTGACTTACATATCCGGGGTTACTGTGATGCGGATTGGGGTAGTTGTCCTACTACACGTCGGTCTGTTACTGGTTATTGTACTTTCCTTGGTGACAACCCTATATCTTGGAAAACAAAGAAGCAAAATGTGGTCTCTCGATCTACAGCAGAAGCTGAGTATCACTCCTTGGCTGATCTTCATGTGAATTACAGTGGCTCAAAACACTTTTTGCTGATTTGGGGCACCTTTAACATGATCCTATGACTGTTTATTGTGATAATCAATCAACTTTATATATCACCGAGAATCCTGTCTATCATGAGTGAACAAAGCACATTGTGTTAGATTGTCATTTCGTGCGAGAGCGTGTGCAATCCAATTTGTTATTACCGCTGCATATTCCAACTTCCATGCCAGTAGCTGATGTGTTTACAAAACCTCTCGGACATGCTCTTTTCCATCATCATATACGCAAGTTGGGCATTGTTGATCTCCATGCTCCACCTTGAGGGGGAGTATTAACGTATAGAATTCGTATAGCATTCGATTTTGTATATAGAAGTCGTATAGAATTCGGTTTCATATTTAAGGCAATTAGATTTGTATATATATTATGAATCTGTAATGCTTTTCTACTTAGGATTCTATTCTTTAGGGCTGTACATCTATATATATATGTAGCAACGTTAATGCAAGATATAACAAGAGTTTTATTCATAAACTCAGTTCTTTATTTTACATGGTATCAGAGCTTTACTCACTTATCAAATTATTATCTTCGTTCTTTTGCTTTTATTTAAATACTCATGGCAGACGGTCAATCATCAAAACAAGTTGCCATCCTTAATAAACAGGAGGATGATGTCTTCCTTTTCCACCCATCAGATAGTCCAACTGCTGTATTGGTTTCTCCTTTACTCACTGGTGATAACTATGGTACATGGGTAAGGGCAATGACTATGGCTTTACGACCGAAAAACAAGCTCGGTTTTGTTGATGGAACTATATCAAAACTAGATGAAGATGAAGATGATGGTGGTAGATGGCAACGTTGTAATGATCTTGTTGGATCTTGGGTGTTGAACTCCATATCAAGTGAACTTGCGGGAAGTGTGTTGTATGCACAGTCTGCTAGAGAAGTATGTCAGGATTTGCAAGAGCGTTTTCAGCAGACCAATGCGCCAAAAATCTATAAACTCAAACAGGCCATCTCTAATTTACGACAAGGAGATGCATCTGTTTCACTTTATTAGACTCGCATGAAGGCGCTTTGGGATGAGTTGAATTCTCTACAACAAGTAGGACCATGTACTTGTGCGAATGCAAAAACTGTCAGTCAATTGCAGCAACTAGATCGACCTATGGAGTTTCTTCAAGGCTTACATGATAGATATGCAGCAACGAGGAGTCGGATTTTGTTGATGGATCCTTTTCCTAATGCAAATAAAATTTATTCCCTTGTGAGGCAAGAAGAAAAACAACAAGATCTTCACGCTATAGGGGGATCTCCAGAAGCTGCAGCATTGACAACACAAAGCCGAAATTCATTTGGAAATAGGAATTGGAATAACAATTCTGTAGTAGATAACAAAGGAGGAAACTTGAATGCAAATGGTGGCAGACCATCGTGTGAACACTGTGGAAAATTAGGCCACACAAAACAAAAATGTTTTGAGTTAAATGGATATCCACCAAATTGGAGAAGACGTGGACAAGGTAATAAAAATGAGATTAAAGTTGCCATGGCAACAAATAGCAATCAAGACGTCCAAGCACCAATATTTACTCAAGAGCAATATAAAAAACTCCTAACTATGTTGTCCTCTTCAGGTAGTCTACATACTGCGAATCTTGCAGGTATATCACTTAATTCCTCTTTATCACATACTTGGATCATAGATACAGGCGCTACTAATCATATGTGTAGTTCGCTAGATTTTTTTCACTCCTATGAACCATGTCATGTTCCTCTTCACGTTCAATTACCAGATGGTACAGTAGCACAAGTTACTCACATAGGGAAAGTCTCCTTTTCACCAGATTTTTTATTAGACAAAGTATTTTACATTCCGAGTTTTAAGTTTAATTTACTGTCTGTTAGTCAGTTAACCAAATCAAATAGATATAAGGTAATTTTTTCTTCCAATTTTTGTGAGTTTCAGGACCTATACACGAAGAAGCAGATTGGCAAGGGTAGACTTCGTGAAGGTCTTTTCTACATCCAACTTCCAGCTGCATTTTCTTTCACCTCCCAAATCACCTCTACACATGAGATTGATCTTTGGCATTGGAGACTTGGCCACCCTTCTCTTGGACGTTTAGAGCATTTTTCAAAAACTTGTCCTATGGTTAGTTTTAATAAAGAATATGTTTGTGATATTTGTCCTAAAGCAAAACAAACTAGAAAGCCATTTTCCATCAGTAGCATCAAAAGTAAAATACCTTTTGAATTAATCCATTGTGATGTTTGGGGTCGTTTTTCAACTTCAAGTTTTTCAGGGGCCATTATTTTTTAACCATTGTTGATGATTATACTCTATGCACTTGGTTATATTTAATGAAAACCAAATCTGAAACCCAATTGCATTTATGTTCTTTTCATGCATTGATAAAAACTCAATTTAATGCTAACATAAAAATTATGCGTTCTGACAATGGGATTGAATTTCTTGTTAAAGAATTACAAAAATTTATTTTAGACCAAGGGATTATTCATCAAAGAAGTTGCATTCGAACACAGCAACAGAATGGTGTGGTTGAGCGTAAACATCGCCATCTTCTCGAAGTTGCGCGAGGTCTACGTTTTCAAGCCAATTTGCCAATTAAATTCTGGGGGGAGTGTGTTCTTACTGTAGCATATTTGATGAATAAATTGCCTAGTGATATTCTTAATGGAAAAACCCCACATGAAATACTTCTTGGTATAACACCAGATTTATCACGCCTAAAAGTATTTGGTTGCTTGTGTTTTGCCAAAAATTTACAAGTTAAAAATAAATTTGATCAGCAGGCGAAAATAGGAATTTTTATTGGTTATCCTTTTAGTAAAAAAGGATATCGGATTTATGATATTGAATCTAAGACAATCTATGTGTCATGTGATGTTCTCTTTTATGAACATATTTTTCCTTTTAAGGATGTTAAATCACCGATTTTTTCTACACATGTCACTAATGAGTTTTTATTTGATGAAAATTTTTTTGAGTCCAATACTCTTTTATTACCTTCTCCTAATGAAAACATAAGTTCATCACATGCTCTTTATGAACGTGACCCACCTTTGCAAGACACAGATCCATCCGTGACCAATTCTTTTTCTCCTAACACCACTCATGAACTCATCATAACTGAAACATCATATACCCAACAGCCTGGTTCACCAACCTTAGATTCATCACTTTCTTTAGGCAACCAAAATATCAAAACTCCCACACGACCCCAACGTGATATACGCTCACCAGCTTACCTTCAAGATTATTGTACCTTGGCTTCTCACAATTCTACCCGTGCTGATCTTATTTCTTCGTCTCCAGGTAAGAAATATCCTCTTCACAATTTTATTTCTTACCATCGTTTTTCTCTAGCACATAAGTCTTTTTTGCTTGCCATTACCTCTATAACCGAACCAAGTTTTTTTCATGAAGCAGTCAAGTTACCTGAGTGGCGCAAAGCCATGGAGGATGAGATAACAGCTCTTGAGAAAAATAATACGTGGACTCTGACTCATTTGCCGGATGGTAAAAAGACAATTGGCAGCAGATGGGTTTACAAAATTAAATATCAATCCGATGGCACCATTGAGCGTTACAAAACTCATTTAGTTGCTAAGGGATATACTCAAATAGAAGGCATTGATTATCATGCTGCTTTTTCACCGGTTGCTAAGCTTGTCACTGTGAGAGCTTTACTTTCTCTTGCGGATGTTAAGGGTTGGATTTTAGAACAATTAGATGTAAGCAATGCTTTGTTACAAGGAGATTTAGAGGAAGAAGTTTATATGCAAGTACCACAAGGTTTTTCTAAGCAGGGGGAGCATCTAGTCTGCAAACTCAACAAATCTATCTACGGATTAAAACAAGCATCCAGAAATTGGTTTTCCAAGTTTTTTGCTACCATTCAACAAGCTGGTTTTTGCCAATCTAAGGCTGACTATTCATTATTTGTAAAAACTAATGCCAAATTTTCAACCTTTGTGTTAGTTTATGTTGATGATACTATCATAGCAGGGAATGATGCTGCCGAGGTTAGCAGAATTAAAGATTTTCTTGCACAAAAATTTTACATCAAGGCATTAGGGAAGTTGAAGTATTTTTTGGGGATAGAAGTGGCACGGTCATCACGTGGAATTTTCTTGAGTCAGCGAAAATATGCCCAGGATATTTTAAAGGATGCTGGTTTACTTGCTGGACGAGTTTCTCATTTTCCAATGGAACAACAACTTCGGCTTTCATCTACGGATGGCGACCTTTTATCAAATCCCTCAAGTTATCGACGTCTTGTAGGTCGGTTGATCTATCTCACAGTTACCAGGCCTGATATTGTCTTTGCAGTACATGTTTTAAGTCGATTTATGCATGAACCACGAACTACTCATATGGATGCTGCCATGCGAGTGCTTCGGTATTTAAAAGGCTCACCAGGCAAGGGTATCTTATTATCTTTAACAAGTGACTTACATATCCGGGGTTACTGTGATGCGGATTGGGGTAGTTGTCCTACTACACGTCGGTCTGTTACTGGTTATTGTACTTTCCTTGGTGACAACCCTATATCTTGGAAAACAAAGAAGCAAAATGTGGTCTCTCGATCTACAGCAGAAGCTGAGTATCACTCCTTGGCTGATCTTCATGTGAATTACAGTGGCTCAAAACACTTTTTGCTGATTTGGGGCACCTTTAACATGATCCTATGACTGTTTATTGTGATAATCAATCAACTTTATATATCACCGAGAATCCTGTCTATCATGAGTGAACAAAGCACATTGTGTTAGATTGTCATTTCGTGCGAGAGCGTGTGCAATCCAATTTGTTATTACCGCTGCATATTCCAACTTCCATGCCAGTAGCTGATGTGTTTACAAAACCTCTCGGACATGCTCTTTTCCATCATCATATACGCAAGTTGGGCATTGTTGATCTCCATGCTCCACCTTGAGGGGGAGTATTAACGTATAGAATTCGTATAGCATTCGATTTTGTATATAGAAGTCGTATAGAATTCGGTTTCATATTTAAGGCAATTAGATTTGTATATATATTATGAATCTGTAATGCTTTTCTACTTAGGATTCTATTCTTTAGGGCTGTACATCTATATATATATGTAG